>CM041777.1:66683601-66845499 GCA_023374045.1 Limonium bicolor | reverse complement strand
TTTGATAAATTTTATTTTTTTATTTTTATATGTATATATTTTTTAAGTTTAAGAAAAGTGAATCTTAAGTTTAAGAAAAGTGAATCAAAGGTTATTAAAAAGTGAATCGAAGGTTATTAAAAAGTGAATCAGACAGTTGCGTAAAAGTGAATAAGAGGTTTGAAAAAAACAAATCTCATAGATAGAGATTGTTTAACTAAAGTGATTCTGATTGTTTGACTAGTGTGAATCAGAGGTTTTAGAAAATGAATCAAAAGTTGTTAAAAAGTGAATCACAAGTTTTTACAAAGTGAATCAAAGTAAGAAAAGTGAATCTCATAAGCGTCGATTGTTTAACTAAAGTGATTAAGAGGTTTAAAAAATGTGAATCGGAGGTTTGTATAAAGTGAATCATGCGTTTAAGAAAAGTGAAATAGAGGTTTAAGAAAATTGATTCTCGTAAATAGAGATTGTTTTTACGAAAGTGAATAAGAGGTTTACGAAAAGTGGACCAGAGGTTTAAGAAAAGTGAATCAAAGGTTTAAGAAAAGTGAATATTTTGTTTAATACTAGTAAAAGTTAATCCTACCACAAACTTATGTGAGAACAGTATGAACCTTTCATTTATTGAAAGTGAACCTTAAACTCTGCACTACAAATCATACAAATGTCTTTGACATTTTTAACTTTCCTAGGGAGTTTTTAGAGTGTTTAGGATAAGATTCATTTTGTTAATGAATAAGGTTCATTTTATTGTTAAAGAAGATTCATTTTGTTAATGAATAAGATTCATTTTAAAATACGTAATATATACTCCTTATAAAAACATAAAATTTTAAGTTTACCAAACATATCCATGATGCATCTTGTTTTGAAGAGCACAAAAAATGATGAACAATGATATACTTTTTTTTTTTTGCACTTATATTTTATAAGTTATAACATTTTAAAAAATATTTTTTTCTCTCTCCTAATAATAACAATCATCAGCCCCCAATTATTTCCTCCGGCGCACGCGCATAGTTGTTTTATTTTTAATTTTTTTAATTTTTTCCTTCTCTCAATATTTTTCTTCCAATCACTTGTTAACGAGTGGATAGTCTCCACCTTGTAATATGGCACCATCTCCAGGTTCTCCATAAATCATCCTTCGCAGCATGCTCAAGAAATTCATTGTTTCTCTTAATCCTTTTCATGTTGACAGAGATTTTAAAGAGTAGTTTTTTTTTAGTTTCAAATACCTATTGTTTCTTCCCCATTCTCTCTTGGGAGGTAACACAATTATCTCGATCGGTCTAGTTATGTTACTCTCCCATATTGAGCTCTTATGATTAATTATTTGTTAATATTTCTAAAAACTTGTAATTTATTGAGGATACAGCTAGAGTGTAAGGAGTACATAAATCTTAATGGCAAAAGAGATAACTTTAGGCGCGGCTCCCCAAAGCCTCAAAGTGATTTTCAAAGAAGTAGTCATAGATTACCACAAGGATAAGTTGCATTAATCAAAAGCTCAAATGATAGTAAGAAAATGAATGAAGAAAATGACAACTATTCATGATCATTCGAATTGTGACCAAGAAAGTGTTCATTGATCAATGAGCAAACCAAGCTGAGTGAAAACTGATGGAGTGAAACAAATTTTATCTTGGCTAAAGAAGTAATGGTCAAGGTTACCTAATAGAGGTGTTTGTCCCAAGAAAGAGTAAAAGATATATATGTAAAGAAAGACACACTCCTGGGAATAAAATGTCACTTTAACACTATAGTTATCATGCGTCTTTTTCATCATCTTAAAAGGATGTCTTTGAGCTAAGACCTTTAAGGGAAGACAATTCATGAGAAATACAAACTCACAAGTCAAAAGGATATAGTGTGAGAGGGGAGAGAGAAATGCTCCCTCCTCCCCCCTTATTCCCTTTTTTCCATTTTTTTCTTCTTGTTTATTAACTTGCAAAAATCATTGTTGTCAACTTCATCTTCTCCCCCACGTCCTACTTTTCTAGTCTCTTTCCCTTCTTCTTCTTTAATCTAGTTTTTACTTCATCTTTTGTAAGAATAATATTTTGCTTCATGTTCCCCCTTAAATAATACCCGCACCTCCATGGGTTTGTCTCCACCTTCCGGAGTCCATTGCTCGTAGATCTACCCTCCCTCCTACTTGTTATGTCTAAATCTATTGTAAATCTAGGTGTTACATGCCGGTTTCAGGCTTCCACTTTGGTCTTCAACTCTTCCCGTCCAAGATCCCACCATATTGACACTGATTTTGAGGTTTTGAAGCCGAGTTCAGCTCTTGGACCTTTTGCATGTCAGTCTCTCTTGTGTTTTTTTGTGCTGTTTTTGATCCTAGCAATAAATTTAGGTATTGTGCTTCCAGATATCCTAGTATTAGATCTAGAAATGTTGTTGGCTTTTGAGATCTACCATTTTCTAGGTTGAGGGATGATCCTTGTTATTCATGTTGAGGAGCAGGTTGAAGCTCTTTCTTCTTTCAGCCAGTTTGAATAGTGTCCATAATTGCTTGTGCATGTCCTGGCTGATCTTGGGTTCTAAAATACCCAACTATGTACTAATCATGCTTTATTGAAAAATTGTCTTTAAAAAAATGAGAACTACAACAATGTTGAAAGCATAAGAGCAATAAGAAAAGGGAAGAGAGGTTGGGCCATAAAGTAAGGCCTTTGCCCCAAAATATTTCTTCCTTACTCAACAATTACCATTCTACAGGTGAGAATGAAGCTACTAACAAAATGAAGATTACCCCATTGGCTAGAAAGGGCTTTAGAACTTGAATCCCCTCTCCCAATTGTTCGGATACTGTAAATTAATAGCAGTAAGAAAATTGTGTATTCACCATGTTGTAGAAGTCTTGATAAAAATGTCAAATTTAAGAACCATAGAACTTGAATCCCCTCTCCTAAGTCGTGAAGTACTAGGCTAAGTTTGGATAAAAACACTTGTTGCTAAAGAAAAAAATGAAATATGATTAAATATTAAAAGTAATCAAGCATAATGCTTAAAGAGAAGGAAAGTTAGAGCCATCTAAAGAGTAGAAGCATCAGGTCTAGTATAATCATACACCTTAGATTCACTCATAAAAATTCTCATGCCCTATTGTTTTACGTGTACTATGGAAACTAGCTTATCCAATTAGTTTACTTTTTTCCCTCTATATGTCATGTACTTCAACTGAAATATCAATCTTTCACTTGTTCTCTTACATATTTTTTCTCTCTATTTATTCTAATTACAACTAACAACTGATATTAGTTGTCAGTTCCAGTTTTAGAAAAAAATGGGGCCCTAGTGAAATGATGAAAAATCCTCAGTGATGAAGAAGGGAGCTAATACTTGATAAGCTTGATTAACATGGTGGCATCAATTTACACCTAATTTTCCCTTCGTAAAACTAATTTTGAAAGTCGACCTATTATCGTGTTTTCCACTTAGAAGGGTGCATGTTGGGGTATCTCTCCTGTAGCCTATTTTTGTGCCACGACCTCTTTCAAACAATTTATTTGAGATCGATGTTTGATACTGCGATTATGAATGACCCTCTCCTCAACTTCCAGCTCATACTGAGGATAACCTAGTTACATTACCCTACTATTCTTAGCATTTAAATAGCATTCTAAGTTAATTGTAGATTTTGTTAAGCTAGAATTAAACTTGACGTTTTAACCATTTTCGTTCAGGTTTGGTTCAAATCAGTCAAACCAGATTTGAATCGAGGGAATTCACTTCATAGTCGAATAAATTCACTTATTCGGTGCTAATCAAATTCCAAGTGACTTCAATTTAGATGACTATAGTTCAGATAGCTCAAATCTGAATGATTTTTTTCTTTGTAAAATAAGACATATTTGATTAAGTAGATGAGTACAAACTTAAAGACCAACAAACATGTTTAGCACTAGTAATACAAGGACAAAGATCACACAGACCATAAACAACTCTCACCACCCCAGGTCAACCCGCCATTGGCGGAAGCAACCCAAACAAAAAAACCACGTCCTCTATACGCAGGGGAACTTTTTGAAGAGTTTACGAGCCCAAAAGACAAACGGCATGATCAAGCAACTATATGATCAATCTTGAAACATATCCACACCCACCATTTTCGCAGACCAACAACCAACTCAAAAACCCGAAAGCTAAGACCGCCAATAATGCAAAAACATCCAACCTGAACCACCTAAAACTAAATTAGCCTAAACTAAGCATAAACCGATAAATAACAACTAGAAAACCACCAGGTTTAAATAGAAAAAACAAGATACAAAACCAAGAACACTAGATACATGAGCTACATCTCACCCAGGTACCTAATGAACCGCCGATTACCCCCATGCTGATTTTGAGATGTACCCTGAACAACCTAATCCTTCTTCTTATCGTGCTCCACAATTTGAGTAGCCGGAACAGCACTTGCAAACAGTTTTTCTTTCCTCCTTGCCTTCACCAATTGCAGATCCTAATATTCTGACCTTGAAGCGTTCTTGATAACCTCATTGAACTTCCTCTTATGGGTGCACCTCGAAGATTCAGGTAAATCAGCTTCCTGGTCGGGAAATGCGGCCATCGGGAAAAAGTAATTGGCCCATGCAGACGAGCAAAGGGAGGTTGGCCCCCAGGATTGATGATGCTCCACTCCTTGAGGCAGGTTCCAGTTAACCACCTGTTTGGTCTCCTGCAAGTGCGTCCGAGCTTGAAAGTTCTCTGTCGAGAGCCATATTCCTTGTGGGACATGACCCTCATCTGTCGGCCAGGGAGTCGGACATGTAGCTGTAGTATGAGTGAAAATCCCACAAATGGAACAAATCAACGACATGTTGTCATAAGAAATAGAATAGGTATTGTAACGACCATCCACCAGCATAGAAAGAGCACACAAAATTGGAACTTGGACATTGAGAATCACCTTAAAGCTCAGATAATTGAAACCCAAGGGTTCACCATCTTCAATCGCACCAGTACCGACCCAATTTCCGCGCAACTATTCTCATGAACGCTAGTGTATGATGATGGCGTGGAATGTCATAAACTCGGACCCAAAAAGGGATCCAAGTAAACTCTTGTTGCTTTATGGAGTTTTTTTTGATCTAAAGCCTGGACCGCGAAGAGATTGTTGTTGATGGTATAGGAGCCTCTTATCTTCATCAATTCCATTACTTCCAAAGTTTCAAAATCAAAGACAAACAAATTCAGCCCAACCTTTGTGAAGTGAAACCCGTAAAACTGTGTCCAACAATCCTAAAGGATAGGGGGTGTGAAAACGGTTAAAACGGATATCCGTTAACCGAAATTTGAAATAAAGTACGGTGTTCGGTTATTTTGGTTATAATCAAATTAACCAAACTTAATACTAATATCCTTTTTAGCCGATAACCGTTTTAACCAATACCAGTTTTTATCTTACACAAATAACTGTAACCGCCCGATAACTGAAGTTTCTGAAATAATCGAAATAACCAAATTTCCTAAAATAACCAAATACCGAACTTCCTAAATAACCAAAATAACCAAACTTTCTTAATTATTAACTAAAATAATCAAAACCTAAAACTAATTGAGTGAGTAGTGGAATATTAGATACAATTATTAGGTTAAGAAAAAAAATAGAATTTATAAAAATATTTTATAAAAGTTCGGTTATTACAGATAACCGAAGTTTGAATTTCAATATCCGTTAACCGAACCGTACATTATTACGGATAACAGTTTTAAACCGAAATAACTGAACTTTTGTAAAACGCTAAAAAATACGGTGATCGAACCCCGAAAAAAACGTTTTTTCTTGGATAACCGAATAATCGTCCCATTTGCTCACCCCTACTAAAGGATGCGCGCAAGAGTAGTAGCACATATAGTAATGACCGAGAAAGGGGGCCAAAAGACTTCTCTCAAAGGCCAACACAATGCCGTTAACGATGAAAGGGTCCATTTATGGGGTGAGATGAGAGCAAGGGGTGAGATTCAAAGAAGTAGGAGAGCAAATTGATTGAAGAGCAAGAGTTAGATGGTTGAGAGGGAGGTGATGCATGTAAAACCCAGCAGTCCGGTCTGGCACAATATATAAACGGACAACCAGAAGGAGAATGATAGAGATCAGGGAGCCGACACTCTGCTATATCAGTTCCTTGCATGCCACAAGAGACAGAGGGAGATGTAGAGTGGAGATCCATAATTTTTTGGGTGTTCATCGATATAGATTTTCCTCAACTGTGCATGGCAGAGGTAATGGAAAAAAGGATGTAATATAGCACTCTTCATGCAATGATGGGCATTGGAAAACGTAAAAAACAAAATAGGCCTTCCTCAGAAAGATATACGGATGCCGCACATGCAAAGAGAAGAGATAAACTAGAGAAAAGAAGCCCCAAGGATAGAATTCACAAGGTGCATATTAAATGATTTTCGGTATATGCCAAATTAAGTTTATTGTTCTAGGATTCTGATCATTTTAGTATTATAATTTCTAAGTCAAAATTTCAGGGGTGGAGTACAAACCTCTTATCTAATCATAATATGTGGTACTGTGTTGAATTTCTGAACGAGAGGATGCAAATAATTTTGCTAGTTTCAAAATGCAGATGACTCGACATTCTTCTTTCTACACTCAAAATAGTTTTGAATCTCTCAGAGATATATGATCTGAATTGAAACAGTAGTCCATTAATTTCTTTCTTTGTACAAGTATACGTTTCATCAATAAACCTGATATGATTTTCACCATTCCAAACCCTAAAACTATTATCCTAAATCTTTACCAAATTCGCTGAAATCGCACTGAGCTACACCTGGATGTAGCTAGGTTCGCTACATATGGGTAAGTTTTTTTTTCAGAATTGGGAGAATACGTACAGGAGTCGCACGAGAGTTTAAGTTTTTTTTTTCAGAATTGGAGAGAATACTTACAGGAGGCGCACGAGAGTTTATTTTTTTGTTTCTTTTTTTCTTTTTTTTTATCCTAAAAAGTTTAAATTGTTTGTAACTTTAAATATATAAGTCCAAAATGAAAAAAAATTATATCATTGTTCACCTAATTCAAGCTCTCAAAACAAGACCAGTCATGGATATATTTTGACAACTTTTTTAAAAAATATTTTACATGTATAGTGCACATAACGTAAAAGAAAACTTGTACAAATGGTCATACAAACCTGTATAAATGTTCATTAAAACATGTACATCCTCACGCAAAAAACATGTACATTAAGAAATACAGAAGGTCATATAAACTGTACGAATCATTAAATATGTATATTCTTAGATTAAAACCTGTACATATAAGAAAGAACATGTACAGACAGTCATACAAACATGTACAGATGGTCATACAAAACAGTACAGATGGTCATATAAACATGTACAGATGTTCATTAAAAACATGTACATTCTGACATTGAACATGTACATCGTCACATTAAAACATGTACATTCTCACATTAAAACATGTATATTCTCACATTAAAACATGTACATACATTCTCACATTAAAATATCATCGCATACATGTAAAAATAATTTTTTTTGAAAGTTGTCAAAATATATCCATAACCGGTCTTGTTTTGAAGAGCTGAATTTATATGAATAATGATATAATTTTTTTCATTTTGGACTATATATTAAAAGTTACAATAATTTAAAAAATTTATAATTTAAAAAAAGAAAAAAAATTATTAAATACAAAAGGCGCAATGGCGCTGTACATCTACCTGTAGCTAAGAAAGTGGGAATCGCAAATATAAATTGTGTGCTTGTCTGTGTTTGTGGATCTAGAAGCAACCAATATAGACTACTGCTTCCCGTTCGTCCTGCTGCATTACAAAATTATCAAGTGAAAATACGTCATAAGGTGAATTCTCAAACTAGTTCAAAAATTTTTGAACAGGGAAGACACCATTTCCTCATTGCTCAGTTGAGAATATTAACTCTGCATTTTCTTATGTATTCTCTTCTATTAATTCCTCTTAGTTAGTTAGTGACCTTAACGGTCATTTCCCTTGTTGATGACTATATATATATGAGCTATGTTTGTTGTCATAGATAAGTTCAATAGAACTTCTTTGTATAGATACCCTTATGAACTAATACAAAGAATCACAATGTTTCTTTCTTGATGGTATCAAAGCATGGTCTCACCACATTCAATCTTCTTCTTCTTTCTTTCATGTCTTGATTCTTGATCCTTTCTTTCTGTGCTTTCATCATTTTTAGCAACATCTACAGAAGATCATGATTCATGGTTGAGAAACTCAAAGGAATTGCCGCAGACAAAGGAACATGCACAAAAGAGAAGATTGATTACGATGATTTACTATGTATCCAAGTGACCATTCGGGTGTGGTCTACGCATTGATCTTCTCCGGTGAGGGATTTACATGCTGGAAAAGAAAAGTCATCGTCACATTGAAAGCAAAAAATAAATACTGTATTCTAGATTGATCGCTTCAGGCACCAAACTTCGATGATTCAAAATACAAGGCATGTGAGAGGTGTAACCATATGCTTACTGCTTGGTTATCACAATCCCTCTTTAAGGAAATTACAGAAGTGATCGTTTATTTCTTTGATGCAGCAGATGCTTGGGACCATTTCTACGTGAGATTTGAACAAGCCAGCGCTGCTCAAATCTATGCTATGTGAAGCGATTTAGGTAAATTGGAGCAAGGTGGAGATACAGTTTTGACATACTTTACCAAAATGAGAAATATATGGGATGTATTGAAGAAATCAAACTGTACTTGTTCGGCGAAGCAAGAGCTCGAGCTGATGTACCCAAAGGAGAAGATGATGCAGTTCTTGATGGCTCTCAATGAGTCATACACGAAGGTAAAAGCTAATATTCTCCTCAAAGATCCATTGTCAACACTAGAGCAAGCATATTCCTTAATTACTCAAAGGGAAAAACAAATAACCATCACGATGCGTGATGGAACGTTAGAACCAGAGGAAGTGGCTCTTGTGGCAAACAAAGGAAAACATACTCCCGGATCAATTCGAGTTCAGAGAGAATGTCAGGGATCAAAGTAAACAAAAACTGCTTTGAAATAATAGGATACCTTGACCGGTGAAAAACATTGGAAGATGTAGCTATGGGTTTTGATAGTTTTGAAGCAAGGTCAATTTCTATCCTAAACTCCCAATAGTATAATCGTCTCATGAATCTATTACAAAACATCAACATAGGCATCAATCAGAGAAGCTGGTAATTTTTCAGGTAAAATTTGTCCTATATCCTATCCTATTTCATGCTTGAATGGCCAAACTAGTTTTCTAGGACCCAATTCATGGATAATAGACACAAGAGCCTCAAAGCACATGTGCTGGGATGAGGCACTCGTTATCGATATTCAAGACTTGGCAAAAAGCCAAGAAATAACCAAGCCGTGTGTTCATGTTCAAGTTGTTAAAAAATGACAGAGTGAAAATAGCAAGTAAATTCGTACTTGATGTGCTTTTGGTTGCTTTCCATTTCAATTTATTATCTCTTAAAAAGCTTGTTAATCTTATTCCATGAGAATTTCTATTATGTGCAAGCCCTAATAGGAAGACCACTTTGCAAATTGGAAGTACCTTGAATGGCTTATATGTCGAGGCATTGGATAATATTTCTCATAGAAATAATGGAAGAATAATATGTTATGATTCTGTTAAAGCTAGTTCAGTGCCTGGTTATAGCATACTCGATTAGGTCATGTACACCTCCACAAGCTTTGTCGTCTGAATTTAATAAAAGGAGTTGTTATTCTTAAGTATATTGCATGTGATGTTTGTTATAAAATAAGAACTCTAAGGTAGCCTTTTCCCAAATTTGTCATAGAATTAAAAATTCTTTTGACCACATCCATATTGGAATTTGATGCAAATAAACACTATAAGGAGTGCCAATGCTCCGGAACAACAATGAAGGAATTAGTTCCTCAAGAAAAATGAGATGATACATCAGCGAAGCTGTGCACATACAACACGCAAATGGGATAATGCATTAGTGAAGTGCACACATACACCACATGAGAATGGCGTGGTTGATAGAAAACATAGGTACCTTCTTTAAGACTACATGTGCACTATATTTTCCCTTTGAAGAATGTATAAGATATGTTACTTTTATAATAAATAGGCTTCAGATTTAAAGTTCTTGAATTAGAAAGAGAAAAGGTTGTTGTAAGAAGAGATCATGTCTTCTATGATAGGGTGAAAGTTGTTTTTCTTCGCCACCAATTGAATCTATCGTCGTTGATGAGTTTTACCTTGCAGTTGATGAGTTTTACAGAACTTTGCATAATGAAAAGAATGATCCCAAGAGATAGTTAGATGCTGCTAAGGCTACTAACTGGATTGATGCCATAAGGACAAAACTACAAGCTTTGCAGTATTGTTAATTATCCGTGCTAAGGCTACTAACTGGATTGATGCCATAAGGACAGAACTACAAGCTTTGCAGTATTGTTAATTATCCGCGTACTCCACACTTGGGCAAGTACGACACGCGCACGCTGGCCACACACGGGTGGTGCGTAGGTCTCTTGATACCGAGGTTCTCTAGTGGTTGTCATGAGTATATTTCATAAATAATTTTTTTTTCGCTTGGAAGTCAAGTCCAGCGATATACGCAGCACACATAGCCCACATATAGCAAACAAGCACATGCGGCAAGCATCAAGGAACATCTAGGCAGCCAAACAAAACAACATTCATGACTCATGATCGGCGTCGGGCCAAGGCCCGACTAGCCTAACCGAACCAACCCTTGTGCCACAAGCATGACTAAGGGTGGTCTTGAACCGCCCCACGGTGAGTTCCCACATCCTCACACCCCTTTGCCCAAAGGCATGGATGTGCGGGGCACACCACTGAATGAACACCTTCCCTAGTGGAGCAACCCCAGTGCCAAGCACCTTCAGTAGGGACGCACTAGCGTGGGCAACGTTGTGCACTCACCACCACCCGGACCATCTCGGCCATGCCGGACACAAGTCCTAACTTAGTGTGTCGCCCCTCGCACTCCCGCACTTGCCCATGTGCGGAACTAGTCATACGACAAGCGCACGCTGGCACAACTTAACTAGGGACACGGCAGGTGGGGCAGGCCCCACAGCCGTTGGAGCCCACTACCGTGATACCACTTTTGTCATGAGTATTTTTCCAAAATAATTTTTCGCTTGGAAGCCAAGTCGATCTAGCGGTATGCACAACACACATAGCACACATGTGACAAGCAAGCACACGCAACAACCACCAAGGGACAATACTTAGGCAACCAAACAAGCAACACTCATGATCGGCGTCGGGCCAAGGCCCGACCAGCCTAACCGGACCAACCCTTGTGCCACAAGCATGACTAAGGGTGGTCTTGAACCGCCCCACGGTGAGTTCCCTCATCCTCACACCCCTTTGCCCAAAGGCATGGACGTGCGGGGCACTCCACTGAATGAACACCTTCCCTAGTGGAGCAACCCCAGTGCCAAGACACCTCCAGTAGGGATGCACTAGCGTGGCAACGCTATGCACTCACCACCACCCGGACCATCTCGGCCATGCCGGACACAAGTCCCAACTTAGTGTGTCGCCCCTCGCACTCCCGCACTTGCCCATGTGCGGAACCAGTCATACGACAAGCGCACGCTGGCACAACTTAACATTAGGGACACCGGCAGGTGGGGCAAGACCCCATAGCAGTTGGAGCCCACTACCCGAGGTAGAGGTAGTGGGACATGCCAATAGGCATGTTCTAGGCACTCACGTGTCTAGCTGGGTGCTCTCCAGGCAGCCCGGGGTGACCCACGACTAGTTCACCTGGCTGTCCCGACATCCCCATTCGTGGGTAAAATATACCCATTGAGGCTCTCGGGCACTTTGGTGCCCAATCGGGACCCAGCCGTGTAAGGCTGCCTGGGACAGGTCAGGCAGAAACTAACCAGCTGTCACACGTCAAAATCGACCCTATGACCGGCTCAACTTACGCCCAAGTCGATCAGCCGCCTCCCCTTGATCGCGCCCGCACCACACCGCACGCCACCAACACTCACCCCAGAAGAGACAGAGGAACAGAGAGGATCATAAAACACAGTACCGCCCTCAGCTTGACGAACCCTTAGCCAAGTACTCCTTAACCACCCAACTCCGAGGGTAGGTGTTGGAGCTGGACAACTTGTGCTAATCCGGTTCAGGTTGGTTCCTTTGGTGTTCCCACGCTGCGCCAAGACCCCAAGGAGCAAGGAGGGAATAGGAACACTCTATTCACTCCAAGGTCTTGCTAGCGTAGAACAACGTCTTTGTGGACTATGGTTATTTCTCACTCAGGGAACTGGAGATCAAGAACCCCGGGTTTTATCTTTCCCTCAGATGTGCAGAGCTTAGTATTGTGGAGCAACTCTAGGAACAAGGGAATTACAACGCTTGGTGAGAGACTAGATCTTGGTGAATGAGAGATGATCTTGATGAGATACATACCAATGCGCCTAGCACTCCTTTATATAGGGAGATGCCTTCACCCAAGCTTGTAACTCCCTTAATAAGTGCAGCAGTTACATAAGGAATAAGGACTACAAAACCGCCCCCTTAATGATGTGTAACACCCATCATTAATTCCTTAAGTTAAACAGCAAGAGAAGGAGGAATATGGACAGCCCAAAACCGCCCCATAACCTCTCCTTTGAATTCCATTAAACCGCCCACTAATGAAGGAGATGGAGTTACTCTTTAACTCCCATCAGTTGAATAAACCAACCTCTTCAATGCGTTTAATTTAGGAATGTTTCTCCTTGCTGCTGCGCTACCTTTCCAATTGCTCCAATTAATACAACAGCACTAATCACATAAGTTACAAGACAATTAAGGAGACAGCAACACAGTTAGTATTCCATAACTCATGCGCCCTTAATTACGAGAGGAGTTACCAGTCCAACTCTTCAACTCTTGTAATCAAATGAGATAGCTGAATGCACATAAATATCTTCCCATTAAATAACCAAAACCGCTCCAGCCATCAAGGAGGGTAGTCCAAAGACAAACCAAAGATTACCGCAGAAACACACGGTAATAACCCCGGTAAAACCCAGTTTTACTCAAGGCCTCAACCATACTTGCAACAACCAATCAGCAGCTCCAATGGACCTCTAATTACCGCCAAGCAATTAGGAAGAAGTCAAGGAAACCCAAAAGACACAACACAGTCAAAGGCAAGCTCTCCAACAAGAGACTCGGGCGTGCCCCGGGCACCTTATGCCTTGCGCCCACGCAACCAGTGCCCAGCACCCGCGTGCGCCCCAGCCACTGCCTGAGCCTTGTCACCCGACGCTCGTCGCCCCTTGGCATGCAGTCACAGCCAGCACCTAGTGCCCGTGTCAGGCACCGCCTCGCGCACACAGTCACAGTCAGTGCCCGCGCCTGGCGCAGCCAGCAGCCGCACCCGTGTCATGCAATACCGCGCCTCGTCGTGACAACTAACTCCTGGAACTTGCAACCCTTGGACAAGCTCAAGGCCCATGTCGTACTAGTCATGGCATCACCCACTGACAGCAACACGCCTTAGCTACGCCCCGTGCCACGACTCCAAGCCACAATGACACCTCGGTTGCAGTTAGCTCCTTAGGGACTCGTGCGATTCTCTTCAGTCCGTAGCGTAGCTCGTAACACCCAGTGTCACTATTGGTTTTGCCCTGTGACTTGCATGACCCGCCTGGATCAACCGTCACCTGTCAAGCCCCAGTCAGAAGACCAGTTCCACCCACTTGTGTTTAAGGTGAGCCTAGCTCACGGCCAAGTCCCAGACTTGCCTAACCCCGTCAGGTTACCTCTGCGCTTCGACAACGTGCCAGGGACTCGAACCCATCACTTGCCTCACGCGTGTCACGGCCAGCTCTCAGTGACATGGCCCGTACTCAGTGCACGTAGCCCCAAGACACCCTCATGCTCTTCTTGGCAAGCCCAGCTTCCAAGCACCTTGCATAGAGTAACACTTGGTGACCGATAAACCCGTGTGTTCATATGGTCGTTGGGAGTTAGGGCTCAAGCGCTAATCACCCCTGGAGTTCAGGACTGTAACATCCTCCCCAACCAAGCTTTGACGTCCTCGACAAAGCCTCAAGTGGTCTTGGACTCAAGGACTCTAACCCCGAGAATTTCCCAAACAGTCGATCGATGGTGGGCCCTCACGCCCTTTGTTGCTCTTGCCTTGCAACCATCAACCAACCAGCTTAACCAACAAATTAAGCACAAAGCGTATCGTCATACCTTCGTCCGAGCCTGGTAAGATCCTGTGGCCTCAGGTCCACCACGCTTCCCTTGTGCTTCCAACTACTCCCCCAGGGATAGTGAGCACAGTCACGCCACATAGGATGGACTACGACTCCCAGAGTCCGGCCATACACCCTAGTAAGCCTCAGAAGAATCACCCATCATGGCAAGGTCACTCAGCCTATGGAACCGCACTTCCAAAGTTCCTCGTGACTCGGGTAACTTCTCCCTTAAGACGCTCACCGTCTCTGTGGTCTATGCTGTGAACCCGGTCCACACAATAGAACACTACACTAGCCAAACAAAGAACGTAACGATAAGGGATATCGGATTACCTCGAAGCGTGCCTTAGTGCCCTGCGCCCAGCGCCTCTGCACTCGCCACCGCTCCGTGCACACGATGCCTCGCGCCCAGCGCCTCGCACTCATGCCATCGATCACCCTGTGCACCCGGTGCACCCATCGTCATCAGTGCCATGCGTGCCCAGCACGCCCTCGTGTGCCTCAGCCACAAACTCTGTCGATCCCTTGTACGCCCGGCGCACCCAATCGACCCTTGGCTCGCCTCGCATAGCCACGCCTCTTGACACCGCGCACTGCGTCCAACACTTGGAACACTCTTCTTGATCCAATCCTAGGGCCTCGCCTCGAATCCGTGGCTACCTCAGCCCTGATTCCTTCGAACACCCCTCTAACTTCCAACCTCACACCCCGGGATGTAGGACCACCAGGAAATTAGGATTCCAAGCCTGCCCATGCTCAAGAACACTCCCGTTCCTTCCTCCTGCCTTATCCTTACTCATATCCGTAACCCACCAAACGGCTCCCCAACTGAGCTCGGGTCACAACCATTCCCCCTCCAAGAGTCCAACCCTGAAGCCAATATTCCCTTTTACTCCCATGTCACCCCATTACAACTAGGCACCCCCTGCCCTCACTCACGCATCGAGTGGAAGTTGTAAATACATGCGAAGTATAACAGAAAGGAAATATTATTCATCCACTGAGGGGAAACGAATTACAATGATTGTCCAACAATCTAGCTAAGAGTAATCCCTGGATAAGGACAACCTCCTAAGCCAACCATACTTAGAGAGTCGGGTAACCATAGTCGAAGATGCGATTGTAGTCTTCGTCATATGTATACTTCGGAGGAGAAGGTGGCTCAATTTTTACCTGAACCAATGGCGAACTCTCCGTCACTTGGTCCGAAGCGCCTCCTTCCGAGCAGGGTTGTAGGGATAGTACGAGGTAGGATCATCTCCTCGCACCACACCGGCTTGTTGTCTGCAATCATCGTCATTCTGTTGAGGTTCAGATTCACACTAGCCTTGGAGCTGTAGATGAACGACGCTCCTAGGATCATGGGCATGTTGCTCTGCTCACCAGCTCGAATTCCTGGATTGAGCTCCACTCCCCTACCCGAGTGTTGACACGCACAACGCCAAGAACATCTATGCTTTGGCCGTTGCCAACTGTTATCCCACGTCCTCTTGCTTCAGTGATGGGAAGACCAAGGGTCACGGCTAGATGATGAGCTATGATGTTCATCTCCGCCTCGGTGTCTACTAAGGTAGAAACCTTGCCCTCTCTTCCACTACCACTTTGACAAAGAGCAGCTGCTATTGGGAGCATACGGAGCGAAATCAATATGCGTGCTCAGGAAACGGTTATTGGTACCTTTCCTGCCACGTGCTTTGCATCCCTTCCAGCCAAGCCTCCGCTACACTCCGCTAGATCTCTGCTTGAATCACCATTCGCCTCAGGAACTGGGTTCTCGCCCGATGATGCCTCACCAAGGTCAAGGTCCACCTCACTCTGAGCATGGCCTCCTTGATTTCCTTAAATATCTGCGTTGCCTCACGAGCCAATGCAAGCATCTTGCCGAACTCTGAAGATGGTCGAACCATTCTTCTTGGCCTCGTGTTCCGCTTAACTGTTGCTCCGCTCTGAGAAACCATAATCAGTTCACCCTTAGGCTTCTGGTCTCCCTCTAGGGTCCGCTTCCTCTTAGCGCAAGGACTCCTAGGCATCACCATCACGCCCCTCCTCTGTGGGTCGAACCTCCAACTCAGGACACACCTCAAAGCCGACCTCCTGGAAGAGCCCTGGAATCGCTTGGCAACCCTTGATCACCGCCCGTCAAGCCAGCACCAGAAGGAGTCACGCCTGACTTCTCTGTTGTCCTGGCAGCGCGTCGCTCTATCACGTCACTGATGCTGCGCCCGGCGCTAGCCTTCGTGCTGCGGTACTCAGCGCGCCACCTCTTGATGTCGCCCCTGGCAAATCTCTGTAGCGTGCTCCGCGCACCGCTCGAGCTCTTGACGGCCGTCTGACACTTTTGCTGCTTGAACTATGCGCACCCCGTGCGTTGGCTTGCAGATCGTGGCTGAACCTGCACACCTCCTTGGCATGTTCCGCCCTTGGCTACTCCCGCTGAGAGTGTGGGCTTCATCACGACCACACCTTCCTCCTTGTCCACCCCTTCGAGAAGAGCCCGGCTCTTACGAATGTGGCCACCAACTGCTTCACCTCCTTGAATGCCGTCAAAAAGGAAGTCGAAGTCGAAGTAGAAGACTCAAGAAACCCCAACCTGCATGTGTCTCCCTTTTCCTCTTCCACCCGTTTCTTCCAACGAAGAGTCCTTAGATGACCCCCGCATGAACTCGCTGGTCTCATGATGAAGATTGGTGTTGTCGAAGAGAAAGAAAGGTTTCGCCTTGGAAGGATCTTAGTCTGTGGTGAAGAAGGAGTGTCGAATTCGTTCAAGTACCTCTTTACGTCTCGTAGTTGGTGCGTTTGATGTGCTCGAAATGCGAATGGAGCTCTGATACCACACTTGTCACACGTCAAAAATCGACCCTGTGACCGGCTCAACTTACGCCCAAGTCGATCAGCCGCCTCCCCTTGATCGCGCCCGCACCACACCGCACGCCACCAACACTCAACCCCAGAAGAGACAAAGGAACAGAGGAACAGAGAGGATCATAAACACAGTACCGCCCTCAGCTTGACGAACCCTTAGCCAAGTACTCCCTTAACCACCCAACTCCGAGGGTAGGTGTTGGAGCTGGACAACTTGTGCTAATCCGGTTCAGGTTGGTTCCTTTGGTGTTCCCACGCTGCGCCAAGACCCCAAGGAGCAAGGAGGGGAATAGGAACACTCTATTCACTCCAAGGTCTTGCTAGCGTAGTAGAACAACGTCTTTTGTGGACTATGGTTATTTCTCACTCAGGGAACTGGAGATCAAGAACCCCGGGTTCTATCTTTCCCTCAGATGTGCAGAGCTTAGTATTGTGGAGCAACTCTAGGAACAAGGGAATTACAACGCTTGGTGAGAGACTAGATCTTGGTGAATGAGAGATGATCTTGATGAGATACATACCAATGCGCCTAGCACTCCTTTATATAGGGAGATGCCTTCACCCAAGCTTGTAACTTCCCTTAATAAGTGCAGTAGTTACATAAGGAATAAGGACTACAAAACCGCCCCCTTAATGATGTGTAACACCCATCATTAATTCCTTAAGTTAACCAGCAAGAGAAGGAGGAATATGGACAGCCCAAACCGCCCCATAACCTCTCCTTTGAATTCCATTAAACCGCCCACTAATTGAAGGAGATGGAGTTACTCTTTAACTCCCATCATGTTAATAAACCAACCTCTTCAATGCGTTTATTTAGGAATGTTTCTCCTTGCTGCTGCGCTACCTTTCCAATTGCTCCAATTAATACAACAGCACTAATCACATAAGTTACAGACAATTAAGGAGACAGCAACACAGTTAGTATTCCATAACTCATGCGCCCTTAATTAAGAGAGGAGTTACCAGTCCAACTCTTCAACTCTTGTAATCAAATGAGATAGCTGAATGCACATAAATATCTTCCCATTAAATAACCAAAACCGCTCCAGCCATCAAGGAGGGTAGTCCAAAGACAAACCAAAGATTACCGCAGAAACACATACGGTAATAACCCCGGTAAAACCCAGTTTTACTCAAGGCGTCAACCATACTTGCAACAACCAATCAGCAGCTCCAATGGACCTCTAATTACCGCCAAGCAATTAGGAAGAAGTCAAGGAAACCCAAAAGACACAACGCAGTCAAAGGCAAGCTCTCCAACAAGAGACTCGGGCGTGCCCCGGGCACCCCTATGCCTTGCGCCCACGCAACCAGTGCCCATCACCCATGCGTGCGCCCCAGCCACTGCTGAGCCTTGTCACCCGACGCTCGCGCTCGTTGTCACAGCCAGCACCCAGTGCTCATGTCAAACGTCGCCCCTTGCGCATGCAGTCACAGCCAGCACCTAGTGCCTGTGTCTAGCACCGCCTCGCGCACACAGTCACAGTCAGTGCCCGCGCCTGGCGCAGCCAGCACCCGTGTCATGCAATACCGCACCTCGTCGTGACAACTAACTCCTGGCACTTGCAAACCCTCTGGACAAGCTCAAGGCCCATGTCTACTAGTCATGGCATCACCCACTGACAGCAACACGCCTAGCTAGCTACGCCCCGTGCCACGGCTCCAAGCCACAATGACACCTCGGTTGCAGTTAGCTCCTTAGGGACTCGTGCGATTCCTCTTCTAGTCCGTAGCTCGTAACACCCAGTGTCACATTGGTTTTGCCCTGTGACTTGCATGACCCGCCTCGATCAACCGTCACCTGTCAAGCCCCAGTCAGAAGACCAGTTCCACCCACTTGTGTTTAAGGTGAGCCTAGCTCACGGCCAAGTCCCAGACTTGCCTAACCCGTCAGGTTACCTCTGCGCTTCGACAACGTGCCAGGGACTCGAACCCATCACTTGCCTCACGCGTGTCACGGCCAGCTCTCAGTGACATGGCCCGTACTCAGTGCACGTAGCCCCAAGACACCCTCATGCTCTTCTTGGCAAGCCCAGCTTCCAAGCACCTGCATAGAGTAACACTTGGTGACCGATAAACCCGTGTGTTCATATGGTCGTTGGGAGTTAGGGCTCAAGCGCTAATCACCCCTGGAGTTCAGGACTGTAAACCAGCCCCCCCTAAAGAGGTTAATGTACCTTTCAGGCCATACTGGACGTAGACATGCCCCTTTGCAGCCAAAACCCGGCATTGTCATGGGACACTTAAAAATTCACTAAAATCAGATGCAAGCTCCAATTGCCATGAAACTTTGCCAACACCCCTTATTAATCAAGGGTAACATTTGGGCTTCTTAAGTGCTCAACAAAGTTGTCAAGATCCCACACGTTTTGGAGCCAACTTCACATCAGCTGCAGCAGGGTACTTGCGGACAGTGTCCAGATGGGCACTGAGAGTTTGCGGCAGTGTCCAGATGGGCACTGGGTGCCTGCGGCAGTGTCCAGACACCATCACCCTGCAGCTAGGGACAGGGCGCCCTAGACAAGGTCTGGGCACCTGCGACACCACACTGTTGCACCCACAATGCACACAACAAGACTCGCGCGGCATCAACTGCGCACAACAAGGGTCGTGTGTCCTTGGCATCACGCCCTAGGCCCGACCCTCAGGCCAACCCCAAAGGTGGGCCATATTCATGGCACTCGCACAAAGCATACCAATTTAGATTTCCATCACATACAACCAGACAAGAACAACAGCCAAGACATGCCATAGTTGTCAAGCTGCTTGCCAAAAATGTCCGTGACAAACCCTCCCCCGTTAAAGTATTTGCCGACCTCGGCAAATCCTAATGGGAGTAGTCATCTTTACTTGGTTCCCTGTTTAATTCAGTTGGCATCAACTGCGTGTCTCGCACCAACTTGTGTGGACTGCACTGACCTAACCTGGTCTTGTGCAAGAAATTGGACAACCGGTGCCTTTGCACACCAACCCGCGTGTGCTCGCGCATCAGCCCATCTGGCTCCGACGCTTAATTACTGGCACAGTGCCCTCTCACGCTGCTAAGCGTGACCAACGCCAACCCACTCGGTCGCGTATGAAAATATGGCAACCCATGTCATTTCACGCACACATGCGTGACCAGCGTCAACTCCTCTCGTTGCACGCTGATAACCCAAACACCCTGTGTTGGTTCACGCACCCTTGCGCGACCAGCATCAACCTATCTGCTACATGCTGAAAACGACATCCATAACCGTCTTACTCCTGACCAGGAAGATCAACGTGAACCCACTTGGTTCCCGTGTTGTAACTTGGCACCTCGTGCCATCTTGCGCACACTAGCGCATCCAGCATCAGCGCCCAGCTACATGCTGACAACTCGACATCGCATAACTCACGCTCAAAAACTCATGACACAAAGTTAGTTCAGTTAAGTGATTTGACCATAAAAACTCATTTTTTTTGTTACAAGTTTTTATAACTACTTAAAATCATTATATATTTTAGTAGTGACAAATATTTCATTACCAAAGATAGTATAAGACTTAAATAAATTTTAGACTACAAGAATAATATTGTTAGAAAAAACATAATAAAAAACGAATAAAAATTATTTCGATTGATACTTGATTTAATATTCGACAAAGAAATTTATTTTAGAAATCCAGTCATGACAGAAGTCGTATGGAGCAGTTCGAAAGCTAGGATATTTCAAGGAAATATTGTATTGTATTTATTGTATGGACGGTGGTTTTTTTATAACTCACAAACTAGGTTAATCATTACACACAGTACATATATATATGAGATGCAAAACCTATATATATATGTTCTCTGTAACATAACATTATTGGTTACAATATGCTAGTTAAGCACAAGTATATGGGGGCTTTGAGGCCCTATATGTACGACTTACGAGGAAAAAACCGTACGTAATGAGAAAGAAACAGTTAGCAAGCTAGCTACCACAAACGCAGCGGAACAATTATATCAATCAATCCTCATGATCCCATATATCAGCTATACTCTTGAACGGGCCGTCAGTCTTGTTTACAAACAAGTCTTCTCCATTCAAGATACGCCGCTGCAGCAAATGTCAATTTGTTTGAACCATTTCATTAATATCAGGCAGGCAGGCAGGAAACGAGATTATTACAGTCAAATGAAAGTGATCAGAAGATATATCTATATACCTGATCTTTGATGCTACTGATGGCTTCGAAATCTTCTTTGGGTATCTCCCAGCTAAACACTTGTGTGTATTCTCTTTGATCCTCTCCGCGTTACTGGATTTGGGTATGACACTTGTCCCTCTCTGCAAACCCCACCTTATGAGAACTTGTCCTGGAGATTTGTTTAGCTTCTTTGCTACTCTGTCGATTACTGGGTCATCGTGGATCAGATCCCTATCCCCAGTTTGTGAGCCCAGCGGTGAATACGCCTGCGAATAATATTACATTTTACAGAGGTTAACTTAAGATGCGTGTTCTGGACAAAATTCTTTCATTATAGTTAGTAAGAAACTGTGGTGACCATCAATCTGTCTTACTGTAACGTGTATTCCGACTTTCTTGCAGGCCTCGAGTATCTTATCGTTCCTCCATCCTGGATGCATCTCCACCTAAGGAAGCAATTGCAATTGATTGAACAATATGCAAAATATAAGGTAGCTAGAGGTGGTCATTATTAATTAATTTCATAGTGTAGTGTGAGTGGCGGTAATTGGGGAATTAAGATGACTAATTGACCTGGCACACAGACGGCATGATCTGTGCAAAATCCATGAGTTTGTTCAGCTTCTTAAGCGTGAAATTGCAGACTCCAATATCTCTCACCACGCCTTCATTCACCAGCTTCTCCATCTCTCCACACCCTTTCCATGTCGAACTCAAGCACCTCCCCTGCTTTTGGTGGCCTGCTGGCGTTTTCTTTAAGGCGAAATGGCCAGTGAATGAGGTACAGGTCAAGGTAGTCAAGCTGGAGTTCCTGAAGCGTGTTATTTAGGGCAGGTCTCACCCTTTCTGGGGTTAGATCACTGCACCACAGCTTGGATGTGATGAAGAGCTCTTCTCGCTTGATTCCTGTGTCCATGGCCGCTCTAAGCCCGTGACCCACCTGATCAGTCAACTCATGCGCAGATCATCAGAATCAAACTAGCAAGCTGGCTAGCCTACGGCGATGCTGTTTTTGTTGCCTTTTAATTGCTTGTGGATTTACAGTTAATAATAATAATGATCTCAGCGGCAAAGGCCTTTAATGTAAGAAGAACCAAATTAAAAAACAATATCGTACGTAAGAGTCAGTTACCTCTTCTTGAACGCATACTCGAAAGCGGTATCAATGTGCCTGTATCCAGCCTGCACAATAATATCAAAATTCAATGTCATAAACCCATTAACGAATTTTTCCTGCGTATAATAACCATACATGGGAAGATTACATCAACAATAGCAGTGAAGACTGAATCTCCAGCTTGATTGCCAGATCTCCAAGTCCCCAGCCCAACCGCCGGTATCTTGTGTCCACTCAACAGGGGATACGCCTCCGCCGCTACTCTCTCTTGTGCGCTTGACAACCCCGCCTGAGCCATCTTTTTACTTCTTATGGTCTATACTTGAGACTTCCAACGAAGAACCTAATGATGATGATGATGTTGAACATTCTTAGTTTCTCTCTCTGGCTAGTGTTGTCTCGTCTTTGTCAGTTGTCACGGCATATAATAAAGTTGAATCAATGGTCGCGTAGATTAATGTACACACATATATATATATATAGGTACGTATTTCAATATCCCCAAATCCCATCCTCATCTTCTACATATCATTATGATTCATCTCGGCTCTCATCAGGTATTGATCAATGTTTTGAGGTGGAATGCTGCGCGTGTAGCCATGTGAGAATTTTCAGGTTAGATTGCATGGGATGCATATGGCTAAGTTGCATGGTTGACACGCTCCACATTAGGAATAAGATAATTCGGACACACGAGTACGCGTGGCTCCGGACAAGCTCTACTCCACCTCCCCCGGTTCATGTTTTATATCTAACGGTGCGTTATGTTCATAGTTTTTTAGATAAGCTACTACTTCAACCTTTATAATAAAGTTAAGGTATAGTTAGCTAATTATAAATTGACAAATATATTATTGATTAGTTTTTTATAGGGTCTAATTAATATTCTACACCAATTTTAGAGTGACACTTGTACTATCACTTTTACAAAAACTACATTAATAAAAGCTACTATACGAACACATCCTTAACTCCGAACGTTCCCTTAATGTGGGCTGAAAAAGTGTAGCTTTTTGATCAAAAAAAAAAAGTGTAGCTTAATATCACATTAATGGGTCCAATTTTTTACCTCTTGCAAACGAACGAACCCTAAGACAAAAACAGAAAACTCAACAAGCTGTCAAGTTAGGTTGTGTTCGGTAAGACTGTTTTGGAAGCATATTTGTAATATATTTGGTAGTGTTTTACGCTCGTATATTGGCAGTATATTGTTGGCAGTTTTACCTGACTGACATATTTGTAACTGTTTTGAAAATTGTTGTCTGATAGTGCGACGTATATGCAGCATAAGATAGTTAAGTTAGTTAATGACCTCGTTTGTGGACTTGCGTCCAGACGCAGCGTTTCTCCCTTGAGTTGTGTCATCTTGAGAATCTCGTTTGGCAGCCTCCAGCGTCTCATTTTTCTTTGGTTTCTTCTGCGTCTCTGAGATGCTTTACGCGTCTCTGAAGCGAATTGCTTCCCGCGAATTACTTCCCCTTGCAGCTTTCTTCCTCCTCTCTCGGTGGTTGAGCAATTTGGTCTTCAACGACCATTTCTATCGCTTTACTATGCTAAGACGTTTGTAAACCATAAAACTATATGAGCTAGTTTGAGTTTTCTTAAAGTATAAGATTAACCATGTGGGTGTATTTGACACTACTAATAATAGTTTACATTTTTTTTTGCCGTGTATGTAATCACATTTATGTGCTACTTAGATATGAAATAATCATTTCCTTTAATTTTTGAGATGCAATTAACTAAATATGTAAAGTTGTACAAATTAATCAAATTCATAAGAGAAAAAACTTTTAAAAAAAGGTTCAGTATCATGCGTAAACTAACAGATTTTTACTAAGTACAACATATAATTGGTAATTGTAAAAAATATAACAGATTTTTTAAAACCAGCAGTAGGCTTCCACCAAACATCCAAACTAGCAGCTGACAGCTTCTGTAAATTCGTCAGTAGACAGCTTCTCAATTTCCAGCAGCAGAACCCGACAGCAGCCCCCAGCAGCTGTCCCCAAACGAATCCAATAGTTATATGCACTCCAACAAAGGCTCACAATGGCTGGATAGGGTCTTTACTCCTAGCTTTTTTGTAGTGAGGGATAAAATTGTTCCCTCCCCTATTTGCTTCTACAATTAGCTCCGCACTTGTATATGTTATTGAGGGATTTTGTATATCCCCACCCCGAGTCTCATTATTTTTCTTTTGGAGCCTGATATATAGGTCCCTATAAATCACTTTTGTAAAAACTCTGTATATTATATATATATATATATATATATTATATATATATATATATCATGACCTTTTACAAAAAAAGTTAGTTATATGCGATGTGTTTACCGTTTCTGTATTACAATTACAAATATTATATTACACTATGTAACTTTATTTGGTTAGTAAAATAAAAATAAAATTCACAAACAAAGAAGCAAAGAAAATAAAAAATATTAATATAACCAATAAAATTCAAATTTTTATTATTTAAATACAATAACAACTTTTAACGATATATTGTGATTTTCTATAATTTATAATTCTTATAAATATAAAAACGTGATGAAATGAGGTCTAAATTAAAGTTTCAAATTTCATGATAATGTTGTGTGAATTTATTTAGTTAAATTTTGACTTTTAATAACATATTAGTTTTTAAAATTTTGTATTGTTAATAAATTAATATAGATTAACATTTATATATTTTTTAAGTTTTTCATTAAAGAGATTCATTGATTAATTTATTTTCTAAATTTATGTGTTATTATTTTGAAACATTGTATAACTTGTAGCAAATAAAGTATCTTGTAACTAATGTCATAAGATAAGTAGACGAAAGAGAAGTGAAGGGGTGCGGCGCGAAGGAAAAAACAGCATATGCTGCCTCTCAAACATGCCCCTTAACGAAACGTAGGGGTGAGCATTCGGTTCCGGTTATTCGGTTATAACCGAACCAAATTATTTCAGTTTTTTAACCGAAATTTTTAACCCTTTAAAAAAAAATGGTTATTCGGTTTTTCGGGTAGAACCGAAATTATTATTCGGTTCGGTTTTCGATTCCAGAGTTGGGTAATTCGTTTACCCGAATAATCGAATTGCATATATAGAAAATATTAGCTAATTTGGTTCTTTTTTATAATTTGGTTCTTTTTTGTAGTTTGGTTCCTTTTTATAATTAGGTTCCTTTTAAAAAATTGGTTATTTTTTACAATTTTGGTTATTTTTTATAATTCGGTTATTTCTTATAATTCGGTTCTAACTAAAAATCGAATTGAAAATTTCAGTTTTTGGTTCGGTTCTCGGTTCCAAGTTCCAACCTTGAAAAAATTTCGGTTATTCGGATATTCGGTTCTCAGTATTTCGGTTCTCAGATTGAAATTCGGTTATTCGGGTAGAACCGAAAAAAACCAAAAACTGAACTTTTTACTTAATTTGGGTTTTTCGGTAGAACCGAATAACTGAATGTTTACCCCTAACGAAACGAACAACAAAAATAAATAGAAGAATTAAAACTATATATGCTGGTGCATTTCTACTGCACAAATGGCAGCCGAACTCTACTACTCTCCCTAGCCATAGATAAAGGACGGATCGAGAGTCGATATGGCTTAGCCACATTAAGGTGTTTTGAATCTCCTTTAAAGTAAATGGGCTTAGTTCAATTCATTACTCACGGGCCGAGCTCACTTCACGCAATTAAGTTGTCCGTCAGATCGAGTTCTAGTATTTGCGGTTGTTTATGGTCCGTCCTCGCCAAGTTGACACTGACTATAATAAAAAATCTGTTATTTAAAAAGTGTTATATATAAAATTTATGACTACAAGTATATATCCTAAGAAATCCCCTGGAAAAATACATATTTGTATGTACAGATGTTCGATAAGAAGATAGATATGGTTTTATTTTAGGTCAACATTTGTCTAAGCTCAAATTACAAAAAAAAAAAAAACAACGATTGCAATTTGTAAATTTATGTGGCTAAACAGAGTAGCACCCAAATTCCTAGTAATTTAACATTGCAACTAGGGGGTATTAGCCCAATTTACGCTTGAGGTAATATGTACGGGGATAAACAATTATGGGTGTTTGTTTCAAGCGGGAAACAGAATGGAATCGGAAAAGGAAATAGAGAGCAATGAAAAGAATTTCTTTTGATTTTTCTCTGGTTGTTTGTTTGAGCAGGCGAAAATGAAATAAAAAACCGGGCGGCCACCAGTCAATGGTCAATGGCTACCAGCTTTCGGTCAACGACCATTAATTCCTGGTCAACATTCACTGGTCACCGATCAATGGTTATTAGTCATCGGTCAATGATCATATGTCACTTGTCAAGTGTACTGGGAAAGGGAATCTCATTGCCTATTAGGGGGTGGGGAATCAAGATAGAGGGTTTTAGGGTAATCCAATTCCCTTTCCTGAAAATAGGAAAAACTGGCTAAACAAACAACAACACCCCCTTAGTGTAGAGAATAAAAGAGAAACAACTAAAGCATATAAGATGTCGATGGGACAAGTTCGATCTTTTTGGGATGACAGAAGTGACTCATTCCCAAATAAAAAGTTCTATGATAATGAATTTTACGACTGGATTATTGATTGTGTTCTCTTTAAGTAGATTCAAAATATGCTGATTTGGTATCTCATCGGCCAGATGGCTCGTTGTTCATGGTGAAACACTATTGTTGGAGCGGGGGTGGGCTAGAGCTTAGAGTTTTCTGGGAACTAAGAAAGGTGAAGCAATGGCGGAGGTGGTTGATAATGACAATTGCGCTCAGGTGTGGGTGGATGGTAGTGCGACTCAGGTGGGAGGTGTTGGATGGGAAGCAATATATAGGGATGCAAGGGGTGCAGTGGTGGGAGCGGCCATCGGCGGTTCAGAAGGGATGTCTCTTACTTGCGTGGCGGAAGCAAAAGTCGTGGTATTGGGTCTTAAATTGGCATGGGAGTTGGGCTTTAGGAAAATTAAACAGATGAGTGACTTGGTGGAAGTGTTAATTATTTTGAAGAAGGGGGAGTTCTTCTGAACACCAACAAAGGACGTCTTGTTAGATACAAAATGGTTGTGTGATTTTTTTTACTTGTATTTCCTGGAAATATGTAACATTTAATACTATATTGGGAAAATTATCAACCTTGTTGATCTTTTTCCTACTTTGTAACTTTCAAGATATTGCTTTAAGGGTTAAGGTTCAAGTGATAGCTAACAATGACATATCTGGTGATAGGTGGAGCTATTAAAATATATTTGTATATCTGTATTTATCCGTAACTGTCTTTATTTAATATTGCTTAGTTCCAACCCGTAATTCTATATAAACCCTCAATAATACAAGGCAACACAATGTAGTATTATTTTCACTTTACATTGTATTAGTTTTCTCCTAATTTTCCTCTTTTTATCCCGGTAACCGAGGCGGAGACAAGGGGGGCGGTGGGTGTTATAGCCCCCCCACTCTCTCGGGTACTGCTAACATCATTTTAATTTTTTTATTATAATTTGTTTATTATGTTATTAGATATTTGTTCGCCCCCATAATATTTTGTAAATATCACCATGATATCACCATTCTATTGGTTATCAATTTTTTCTATTAATATGTATATTTGTTCAATAATTATATTGTAAAATCCTTTTAGTCTATAGTATATAAGAAAACTCTTAATATTTTTATTTTGCAACATAGTCTAAAGTAAACTAGATTATTATGTCAGTCGTAGTACCATGTACCCTACTATCCATAATACAGTGTTTTTAGTTTTTATCACAGATTTTAATTAAAAAATATTAGAATTACCTCAAAATAATTTTTAGAAGAAGTTTTTAACTACTAGTTTAGAACTATTGTTCTATTATTTGACATTAACTTACAATTTTGTATATCCGTTTTTTAAACAGAAATAAAAAAGGTAAATAAACTTTTTTATTAATCAATTTATATATTTCATGTTAATATAATTTTCATGCGAAACTATATACTAAGATCAATTTTTAAAATATATAAAAATTATCTTGATTTTAAAATAAAATTAATTTAAATATTAATTAATTTAAAATATTATTAATATTATTGAAAAAATTCCTCGCCCTCAACAAATTTTTTGGCTTCGCCCTGCCGGTAAACCACACCAACCTCGCCGTTCAAACCCAAACCGTCGTCTTCTCCTATCCGTACACACACTCATTCTCGTCAATCTTCTCCTCCTTCCCTAATTCTCAATCCTTCATTCCTCTCCCACCATCACCTAGTTATCATCATCTTCAACATCATCATATCATTCTCAAACCATGACTACCCCTACACCCGGGACTGAATCTTCACAATCAGACACCCTCACAACCTCTGGTCGCTGCTTATCTTTCTACAGGTGGGATTACTGTCCAAGTAGCTCTTCATGTTGGATCGACTACCAATCATGTTCGCATAGAACTGACTCAGTTTTCCTTCAAATTATTCTATGTGGCGTCATATGTTTCTTGTCACACTTGGAAAATTCAACCTTCTTCCCATGTTGATTGAACACCTCCTTCTACTGACAAGAGTTTGGCCCTTCTCGATTTCACTGTTCTATCATGGATCTATGCCACAATACCCCTTGAAATCTTCAGCCTTATCCTGTAGAACGATGCATTCGTATACGAAGTTTGGATTACCATCGAAAATCTTTTCCACGATAATAAAAAGGCTTGTGCCAGATTTTGCAGTATTCGTCAAGGTGCTTTATCCATTAATGAGTACTGTATGAAACTAAAAGCTATCGATGAAGGCCTTACTAACGTCAACAATCTGGTGACTGATGAGAATCTTGTTCTCCAAACCATTGGTGTTATTAATGAATCCTACTCCAACATATAATGAATCCATTAGATGATTTTCATTAATTGTCTCCTTAAAGTCTTACCTGGAAAAACGTAATGAGAAAAACACCATGGTGAAAGGAAAAAGAGTACACATCATCATTGCTACCCATGATGAAAACATCACTTTATTACTATAATTATATGCAACACCAATCTTTAATTGGTCCTGCACCCAGTTACTTGTGAAGCACTTGGTTGAATACATCCATCACATTTGCACTTTAGCATATTTGTTATATATTAATATCAACATCTCTTTTATAAGTAGAACTTTTGGTGGTATGTATTTTATAATTAGTATAGATGTAATCATCTATATCATTTGGGTATTAAGCCATAAATTCAATTATACACACCCTCAATTAATCTCTTGGATAGTGGGGGTTATTCATGTGTTTATCTATAGATACCATAACCCATTAATCATTCTCCTGCAATAGCATTAAGATTGACACTTCATGATCATTGATTCAATGACCATCGGGAGACTCGTAAGGAGTTCCAATTATACTCTTACACTGCTAATATAGCAACATGAAATATCCAATAAAATTGGACTCATTTCAGATATACCTTTTCAATAGTTTTCACTAAGGTAGTAATGGCACAATCACCTTTATCATTGAGGTTCATGATAAGATTTATTACCATGGTCACAGGGGCATTCCCTTTCAGAATTCACCAAACTCCTTCAAGAGTTAATCCCTTTCGAATCATATAAACAACACTATCAAAGTGATCTACAGGTATGAGGTATAACCATACAAATTAATCATAATTTCAACGATACTTATATCTTCAAAATAATCAATTGCTGGGGATAACGCCTTTTATAGTCAATAGCAAGGCTTTTGCGAAATCTATATACACCAATACAGGTGTATATTAAAAGAATTTTAACACTCTTTTCTATACAAACACTCGTTTGTATCCAACTGGATTCATATCATTATGTGGACATCAAGTTCACAACATTCACAACTTGAATGTGTTGAAATTCTGCTTCTCATTTTGTGTCTTAAAAGTGCTTTTGACAAATCAATTCAATGTCCTCGTCATCATTATGACATGTAGCGCTACATACATTTGCATGCATATACATAATATAATCAATGTTGATTTCATATCGGTTATTATTGACATGACATAATGTCTCGAGATCTCTATTATCATCAAGTACCTGATTACCTTATATATACTGGTAATTGTCATGTCTGACGGCTCATCTAGAGTTATACCCTTTTAGTATGACCATCTTAATTCTATGCTCCTTTTAAGAGCTTTGTCATTGAAATATATAGTCTACCATGCTTCAGGTTGGACTTATTTACACTTGTCCTTACGGAATATTATAATACAGGAGCATTAGAAGTTGACACATAATTTTCACTCAACATCAAGCAATTGGGTTGCCAAATTTTTTGGAGATGAATAGTATTTTGAACTTAAAAATTCGTACTATACATGACGAGGATGACATAATTCTATATTTCATGTCATCATCTCACCTTTCGATTGCTTCTTTTCTCCCCCTTGATGTTGGGAAAAATTACTCACCTAAATGACAATCGAGTCATAAAGGTATCCCAGTTGTTAGTCAAGGTATTAAAATTTGAACTCAACACACAATCCCAACATCTTCAAGGAATTGATTGATCCACTAAAGCATAGTATATAAATGTTTTAAACAAAACCTTGTATAGGAGAATATTTAGCTTTTGACTCAAAGTCATTTATAAGAGTGAGAGTTCATCAACACTATTTGGCTTGATGCAAATCAATGTTGCTTCATGTAAATTACTTGTCTCCAAATGCATATTGGGATTCTGAAACTAAAAGATCTTATAATTCATTACAGATCTTTGATCGCTGGTTCTTCTTAACCATCAATTTATCCCAATGAACAAGTAAAAGTTCATATTAAGGCGTTAACATTTCATCAGTATTGTTTAATCTTATGGACTTTAGCGTTCAATCTTACAACATTTAGCATAAATGACCATTTGGTCGATGCATTAATTTAAAACAAATCTTAATAGTCTAAAAATAGTCAGGATATGGTCCCCAAAATGGTCCCCAAAAGTGTCCACACGTACAGTGGATATCAATTTGCATCATTATTGAACCGGGATGGTCTTACCGGCTATGCCAAAAAAACATTAGAAAACTTATTGTTTTCTTTATCTTATATCTCAAGTTCTCCATTGTACCAACACACATGTGATACAAATCAAAGAAGAAAACAAGCAACTACAATCACGATTTAAATCTTTTACAGAATATACATTGATATTCTCTTATTTGTAGCCTTAACGTGATATCCGCATCAGGTATATCAGTACCACTTTTTGAGGAAACTTGTTATTTATAAAGCTTTCTCAGTACAAAAATTTCACTCTCTCTGTGGTATTGTACATGCTCTTCTAGAGCTTATTGACCATTATCTTATGATTTTCAATCTTGGAAAATCATTCTCACACATGAGACCAATGCCTTGTCATAAGGACACATGCTTATGGGTCAACTATAATCCTTTGGAGAGGGTGGCGAGCTACAACTACACTACATTCCAAGCAAGTGTTAATTCTTGACTCCATCAAGAAATATTATTTATAGTTGTATTGTCTTTAAGCATATTTCTCAAGACATACGCCTTCCCGGACATATGCTTTTCATGACCCCTTTAAGGTGTACAAATTCTTTGTAAATGGATAAATCTCATTCAGAACATACGCCTTCTCGGACATATGTCTTTCATGACCCCTTTTAGGGTGTACAAATTCTTTCTAAATGAATAAATCTCATAAATGTAAACAAATATACATATATATTATAAACAAGAAACAATAATAATATAGAATATATAAAAACATAGAATAATATTTAAAAATTTAAATTTATCAACCTCAACATAACTTCTCATTAAAAAAATTCCCGCATAGCTTAAATTTTAAGCTAGCTTTGAAATAAGCCGAGATATGTCTACAAAGACCTTGAAAGGCTTGCATTCGTGATAATATCCAACCATGATGACCATCATTCTTTCCATGGTGTTAATAACAGCTCATCATCTCTCACAAGCTGGTCATGACTTTTGACTATTCATGGATAGCATGGAATAAAAATGATGTGACAAGAACCATTCTATAGTTGTCATGCCAATTGTTTTATTTAATAGAACAATATTTGGGTGATTCGTTAGAGACTCATTTTGCATTTTAGCACTATCTCAAAGAAGATGAACTTATAATTCATTGAGAATCATTTGTAAAATCACATTCGAATCGAATTATTTGTATGACATCATGTATATATATAATATATCATAGTGCTCAAACTTGACATATGAATATTCATCATCATGGTACATCACTTACGTAGATTTCCAAAAACAACTTCAAATGATTTTCATAAATTTCTCCTGATGCAATACCACCATTAATTTTTCACGGAACATTAAATAACGTTAATCTAATACATAAAAATAGATACTTCAGAAGATGAATTTGCCGGGTGTTATACCATCTTTTCGAGCAATGATATGATCGATATATTTATTTTTCAAATTTTGTCAAAAATTTTCCAGCGCAATGCTAATATCGTATCATATTAAGTTCAATAATTTCTGGCACAATGCTAAATTAAAAGTATTAAGAAAAAAGTGCTATGCTTTTATATTGATCATATAGACACTTTCAAGTGTGATGCCTTTTTATAGTGTATGCAAATAAAACTTTGAGGCAAAATGTTCTTTTTAGCATATTGATGTCAAAGTTTCAGGCGTGATGCCCTTCTTACTGATGTTTGAGGCCGTAAGCTCAAGTTTGGAAATATTGGACATTGTTTATGATAAATCAGAATCAAAGACTTTCTGACACAATACCATTATTTCTTCAAATAATATTAAAATTAATTATAACAGGCGCAATGCCCTATATATTGGCATAAACATTATAAATAGCAATCATAAAATAATGAAATATATTATATAGCACAACGAAATAAATCAAATAACATATAAAAGTAGTGCAATAAATAAAATCTGGCACATGTCTCACGTGATATTTAAGATGTTGCAATCGAAAACTAAGTCCTGCATATAGATTGCCGATCATGGGCGGAAATAGTCCTGATTCTTCAACTCTTTGGGCTTACCTGGTAGAACTAAGAGATGTTGTGGGTCTATCTAATCGGGCAGCTGATGCGGTGGACCTAGAGTTAGATTTAATAAGTGTTGTGCAAGGACTTGTGAATGAAAACAAGTTCCTTAAAGATGTTGTAAATGCATTGGCTAGTGATATTGCACAACTCAAAGCGAGATTTGAGAGTCAAGGGCAAGAACAAGATTCTGAGACTCGAGTTAATGAACATGCCACGTTGGCTAGGCAAAATACTGATCTTTCCCAGAAATTGAGCAAGGCACTTGATGCCTTAGCGAGTCAGGAGTTTCATTCAATGATTCCAAAGCTAAACCAAGGGATCCAACCCCCTTTGATGGGACCCGTGATGCCGAAGCCGTTAAGAACTTTCTTTATGACATGGAAAATTTCTTCGATGCCTTAAGAGTAGGAGAAGACCTGAAGGTTTCGGTTGCTAAAACCTATCTTGTTGGGCATGCTAAAAAGTGGTGGAGGCTGAAGGAAGAGACGGACCGCAGTAATGGAAAATCGGTCCCAAGAACTTGGGTTGATTTCAAGGGAGCTTTAAGGGCACACTTTCTCCCCTTGGATACTGCTCATAGAGCGAGGACTCGTCTCCGAGCTCTTAAACAGTCCGGTTCTATTCGTGATTATATTAAGGAGTTTATCTCATCATCTCTGACCTCCCGATGATGGATGAAGGTGATAAAGTCCATGCTTTTATTGAAGGTTTGAAACTTTGGGCCCAAAATGAGCTAAGGAGAAGTAGGGTGACGACTGTTTCCCAAGCTATTGAGGTTGCCGAAGGTCTGGTGGATTTTCGACAGGAGTCCTCACCTGGGAAAGGCTGGTTCTTCCAATCTAAGGAAGGAGGGGGATTCCTCCCCATGGAAGCGGAAGTGGCCGGCAACCCAGCTTGAGTGGGATTCAAGCCACTAAGAATCGACACAGGAAGATGTGTTGGTTAAAGAAAAGGAGTCAAAGTCCTTAACAAGAAGGGGAAGAAGACTAAACCTAACTTCATCCCAACTTGTTACTTTTGTGGGATGCACATTTTGCTACATCCTGTCCTAAGCGAGCAAATATTTCTGGGCTTTTGAGTCCTCCTAGTGAGGATGCTCGCAAGGATGTCGTCCCTACAACTTTCGTTGGCTCTATTTTGCATCCACCTAAGGAGCCACGAGCAGCTTGTCGCCCTGAGTGTCGTGTAGGCACTTAGGATTTTGACAACCCCAAACCCATATACTGTGTGACAGCGCCGCGAATGGGAAGTTATGCCTATTCATGGCACATGTAAATTATGTATATAAGTCGGTATGTGGGTGGGAGTTGAGACTTTTAAGATCTTGGGGTTTCCAAGATTCCCCATGTTCTGGGGTTCACCCTTTTACGGGATCTAGGGGTGAGCAAACGGGGCGGTTAGAACGGATAACCGAAATAACCGTTTATTTTTCTGGATTCCATCACCGTTTTTTTAACCGTTTTACAAAGTTCGGTTATTTCGGTAAAACGGATATCTGTACTTTAAAACAGGGCGGTTAACGGATACTAAACCTCTAACTTCGGTTATCCGCAATAACCGAAGTTTTTTATATATTTAACCAATAAGTTTTAGTTTGATTATTTCATTTATGTTATAAAATACGGTTATTTCGGTTGTGATAGAAAATACGGTTATTTCGGTTATGATAGAAAAAATGGTTATTTCGGTTATGTTCAAATGTTTGGTTATTTAGATTAATTTAAAAGTATGGTTATGCGGCGGTTAACGGATATCAGTATAGTTTGTAAAACGGTTAACGGTTAAAACAATTATCGGTTAAAACGGATATTATTACTAATTTCGGTTAAACGGTATAACCGAAGTAACCGAACACCGTATTTTTTTTCCAAACTTCGGTTAACGGATATCCGTTCTAACCGTTTGCACACCCCTAACGGGATCGTTTACGGGCACACGAGCTAGCGTGAAGAGGGAGAAGTGTTCGTTCAGTTAACGAGAATTGCTTTCACAGGCCACATCATCCTCGTCGGGAGGTCCTTGTGGACCCATTCAAGGTGAAAGCGATCCTAGGGAGGATGACTCCGAGGGATGTATCTGATCTTCGTCCTTTTCCTTTGGTGTGGCGAAAATCAACTCCGTTGCGGGGAAGGGTTTTCTCAGAAGGTAGCCCCTTTTTACCGACTTGCTCAAAGTGAGCAAAAATGGGACAGGGACGGGCGTGCCTTGAAGGCATTCGAGTGGCTGAAGTGACCTATTTCCTCGAAATCAGTGCTTAAGTTGCCTGAGTTTGATAAGTCCCTCAGAGTCGGAAGTTATGAGGAGCTGAACAATATAAATCAGCTCATGTGTAAGAGATGCTTGCGGGAATCCTTTATCTTATGATTTTGAGGCATTACCTTCCCGGAACTAAGTTTTCTTTCATTTTTGTTGTCACTATAATGTGACTAACTTCTATTTTACCACGCAGGAGAAGTTGTTCCCTAAGGAAGCGAGATGGGACGTTTTCGGGTCGGCACAATGGTGTCTCTGATGCTCTGAGTCGGCATTGTTTTGGGCTAAACACAATATCTCCCGTGTGGAAATTGACCTGGTGGTCAGAAACCGGGAAGCATCGAAATACGACTTGACTTACAAACAAATTCCTGAGAAAGTCCATGATAGCAAAGACTCGCCGCTACACCCCGCGCTTAGGGACTAGCTGCTTGATGCAATGTCGAGTTATTGTTTATGCTGGGAAATTTCGTATCAAAATAGAGAGAAAGAAGTTGCAACGTGGTGAGAGGGTAACTTATTGCATATCCAAGATGAGATGCAAAAATACTTAGAAACTTTGCCGAGGACGACAAAGACTTAGGTGGGGGAGGTTTGTTACGTCCAATTTTTGTAAGGACAAAGACAAGCGCAGCTTGACATCAGGATGTATTTGTACTCAATGATGTAATGTAACCCTTCGGGCCTTGTATCTCAATTAATAAAAGAAGTAGCCCATTCGTGCCGACATTGTGATGATTCGGTCTCTCTCTGTTGTACGCCCTTTTTAAGCTAACTTGCAGGTGTGTAGGTAGCTGAGGGGCCCCTTGGGGATAGAGCTTTGGAATTACGGTGCGAGCTCCTATTACCCAGATGCCGAGAGCTGGCGGCATCAACTCAGTATGTCCCTGGTTATTCTTACCCCGATGTGTGAGCGGCACATCGTTAGAGCCTTTATGGCTTGCACAGGGATGAGTTGGATTAGACTGGAGATAAGTGTGTTGGTATTCACCCGATGCCCTCACCCGCCGGTAGTCGGTACTTGCATTGACGATGTGGGTTAACCTCGTGGTTACCCGAGCACTGGCGCTACTTGTACTTGGGCCGCGCACTTGGGAAGGAGCTGCAAGTGGTGCGTGGATCCCCTTTGACCTTGACCCTCGTAGTCAAGGGATTTGGGATGGCCGGAGAACTTATCTACTAAGGGTGGTATAAGTCCACTCTCATCCTTGTGGTGGTGAGTGGCCAACCGGCATGTCGGCTGTGTGCCTCATTGTCGGGGCCCTTAGGTTAAATTACCCGAAGGCTTGTCAAGTGGTGTGCTTGACGCCGCTAGCGTATGGATGCCCCTTGTTTGCATACATATGTGTTCAATGTCTCTGTGTGCATGTATGCTTGCTTGTTGCTTGAGTGTTCCTAAATGTTTTCCGCTGCGTGATTGCTTGAGTTTTTTTAAGTAATTCATACATTAGAAATTATATCTGGCACAATGTCTTACATGAAAATTTATATCTGGAACGATGTGTCACGTGATACGAATATCGGGCCCAATGCCTCACGTGATATTTAATAAATAAATAAGCGAAATGAGATAAAGAAATGACGCGAAACAAATAAAATAATTAACATTAAACAAGATCTGGCTCGATGTCTCACGTGATATTGAATTATGGCATGATGCCTCACATGATTATTGTTCTTGGCATGATGCCTAACGTGATTATTTTTTCTGCATGATGCCTCATGTTATACTTCAAAAATAAATAAAAACAAAACTAGATAAATTAAACAACGCAGAACAAAAAATAATAGTAAACAAGATCTGACACGATGCCTTACGTGATATTGAATTCTGGCATGATGCCTTACGTGATCATTATTTCTGGCACGATGCCTAACATGATTATTTTTTTCTGGCATGATGCATAACGTGATGTGATTCGCACCACCTCGCTTGGATGAAAGACCTAAGATCGTGTGATTGTTGAAACATAAGAATTTGGTGGTTCTCCTAGGCCTCATTCACAAACTAGATTATCAGGAGGGAACGCTAGTGCACCCAGCGTTTTGCTTTTTCTCATGTGAGAGTAGTGCAAATAAATGGTAATTATAGAATCTACTTTACTTTTTTTAGAACGGACAATAACTGTTCTTCACCGGCAAACGGATGCACCACCGACGAGCTTATGGATCCTTTCTCTCGCTCTGCTATGAGATGCTTTAGGTGGTTTCTTTTCCAGAAGAGAGAGAGGCGAGAAAATTTGTGGTTGGCGAGATTAAAGAGAGTCAGTTGAGATGAAGGTTACCGGTTCGGTTTTATTTTGTTAGACAGAGATTCGTGCTGATAACGGTTTATAAATGAGGGGAAGATAAATTGCACGAGATAGAGAGACATCTGGTATTCTGTTCATTCTAATAGTATACAAGCCACTATTACAGAGAGTACATGAGAAATGGCATTTGCTCACACCAGAAGAGTTTTTCTTTTTGTTGGAGATGAAAAGAAACGAAAATAGGGCTTTGTTTTTTCGTTGTTCCTAGAGCTGTCAAAATTTGAACCCGACCCGATAAACCCTCCGTTTTATCTCCGAACCCGAAACCCGATTGAACCCAAAAATATTTAACTATAATAAACCCGAAACCCGATTAGGTATAACCCTACCGAACCCGAAATGACCCGAAAAATTTATAACCCGAAACCGACCCGAACCCGAAATGACCGAAAATAATAGTAATTAAAAATTAACCAAAATCAAATAACATGAAATAATAGTGACCATAAATTGTCCCAAACCTGAATGACCAAAAAAATATGATAAAAAATTTGATTTAAACTTAGTATATCCGAATGAAATTCAAAAAGGCATTGTATTGAAACTTCTGTAATCTATATGTTGTATATTCTTATAGAAATTAGGTATATATTTATATTATAATTTTTTCAAAAAATATTAACCATGACCCGAAATAACCGGAACCCGATTCTATCTGACACTATTCCAACCCGAACCCGAAATGATCCAAACCCGAGTGACCCGAACCCGAAATGACCCGAAAGTTTAATGACCTGAAAGTTTAATAACCCGAATGGATATTGACCCGTAAAGATATGACCTAAAAACCCAAACGGATAACCTGTTGACAGGCCAAGTTGTTCCCACACCTGACGAGTTTCTTTATTTTGGTGCTTTTAACTAAGGGCAAATTTCTTGTTACTTTAAACAAACAATGCTAATCTTATCTAGCTATTTTTAAATATATTTTTTATGGTACATTTTGTATAGAGTAAAAGTACATGTTTTATAAGTTTACTGCCTAGTTTATAAAGTTAGTATATATGTTTAATACAAATTCAATATCATATCATAATCATTGTATACATATATGATTTGGAGTTCATTACACTATATAGCACAACACTTACACTTCTTTGTTAGTTTGTTCTTATTTTTAATCTCTTTTATCACTCCTAATCATCGCTCACTTGATGCATGTTTTTGTTGGTATTTCAGGTGTGGTTGGCTAAGGCTGTGGCTGCTGGTTGTTACAAGTGGATTTGACAACATGACAACAATGTTAGAACATTCTATGATATGCAGACTTTTAGTTACTAATTACTATGAATTGAATTAATATTTTTTGTTTGATTAGATGTTAGTTGAAGTGCATGTGTGATCGGCAGTGTATTTTTGATGTTGAGTAATGTGTGTCGGATGTATGTTTGATCTGCTGCGGAATACTGGAGCTCATTACAGGTTTTGGAACATTGGACAGTTATATTTTTGGTTTTTTACCAGACTTTCGGTTTTTCAAGACTTTTGGTTTCCGGTCTTTTATTTCAGTTTTTGGTTAACCAAAAACCAAAAATTAATCTTCGGTTGTCATTTTTTTTCCGGTTTTTGGTTAACCACACACCCAAAATATTAATCTTCGGTTTACGGTTCTGTTATTGGTTCTAAGTCCATAAAAATCGGTTATTTCTGTTTCGGTTATTTTGGTTTTCCATAAAATTGAACGGATTTTGTAAATCTATTTTCGGTTAACTAAACCCAACTGAATGCTCAGTACAGTTTTAAATGATTAAATGTATAGTTTTAAATGACTAAATATACATGTATGTAACTATCTATAACTACATACGGTTGTAAACAAGAAATTGGGTTAAACAATTGTGTTTAACATGGACTTTTGAAAAACTTAGGGCATCCACAATAGGGGTTCTTGACACGGTTACATATGTGAAATTTTCTAGAATGTTGTGGATTCCACCCATTTTCTCTCTCCAAGTTTCTTAAATAAGAACCCCACCTTTTATGATACATTAGACCCACCTATCTGTATCTCTCTCTTTCATATTTTATCTCACATCTAAATAGTGATAGATTTATTTTTTTTTTGGTCGGAAAACAGGGGGCAAATTAGCCCTCTTCTCTTATTGAGAACATAGAGGATTTATCCTCGATTAACTGGTTTATAATACAAGTAGGGGGGACATTAAGAATGTTGTATCCTAAGGGTCGAACTAGACCCTATTGTGCTAGGTGGTCAGCAACCATGTTATATGTACAAGGTATGTAGGTGACCCTAATATTCCTTACAGGCAAGAAGTGGAAATGCACTCTTCAATCAGCGGTTTTAGGACATGGTGTTCCGGGCAAGGATCAAACAACTTCACCAACTGGGCTGAATCAGACAGGATTATCACGTTGCTCATGCCTCTTTCTTTCACAATTCTGCTGGCATACACTAGAGCCATGATCTCTGAATGAAGGATGCTCCTGAAGCCAAACACTGCTACGAAACCCCCAAGCCAGTCTCCACTGGTATTTCTCCACGAACTGCCAACAACAGCTATACCTGAGGAAATACAGTTCGCACAATCAATGTTGAATATCATAAAAGAAGAGTCGCAAGTAAGATCAAGAGACTACCTGTTCATGTGAGCATCTCCTTTGTCCAGATAGAGGACATGTTCTTAATATAAGACTGTGCCCTCTTATTTTGTTGACACCTAGGAATGTGTTAAGAAACTTAAAACCATTGTGGATGCCCTTAGACCATGATTATCAATGGTTCTTATGGGTTCTTAAGTAAAAAAATATGAGGTGGAAGAGAGAGGGATAAGAACTCTAATTTTGGATTCTTGGGAAGACCCTTTTAAGAACCCATAAATGGGACCGCCATCTTTTTCCTTCAATTATAATATGTCAACTACAAATAGTTAAATCTAATATATTTTAAAATAGTATTATTTTAAAATCTAGTAATGATATAAATAAACCAAATATATCAAAATTCTTGAAATCTCACTCTCCACAAAATGAGATCCGTATTGACTATGTTTTTCATATTTTTAATATATATTTATTTTAGGTAAATTAATACTTATTATTTGTATTTTAGTGATATAAAAATGTATTATTAAAATATACTTGAAAAATATAATATGTACCAATGTATTATTTTAATTCTAAATATCGAGTGAAAAATAATAAAAAAATTATATTAATAATATATGTGAATAAATTTTTTTATACTTGTTTCAAAAAATAATAAAACTTTAATCATACATAAAGTATTAAGTTAAGATTATTTGTGTATTATTGAAAATAGTTGTATAATAATTAAATATTAATGTTTGTATTCTTATAATAATTAATAAGTAAAAATAAGATGATATATGACGAATGAGAGAGTTTAAAACCAAATGATAGGTTCTCTCATATTGATAAAAATTATATATGGTTCTTAAAATGATGTGGCAGTGAGGGAAATAGAAAAGAAAGTGTTAAGAATCCAAATTTTAATTCTTTGATAATCATGATCTTAGTATCACATCTTTCTTAAGGATATATTGTTACATTATTACACAGAAAATTAATATGAATGAAAAAATTACATTATTTCGGAAAAAATTAAAGCTTGGTCCCCAAGCCGCGGTCAGGGATATGGACTGCCAAGTATATATGCCTAAACTGTACCCCACCGCCTTCCATCATTTGCGTTTTCATTCCGTGCTCCTAAACCCACTTCACCACCGCCCTTCCAAAACAAACTCTCACCTTTCTTCTCCGCCCTTCTTTCTTTCTCCCTTTCCGTAGGCAGGAATTCCATACCAGGCTCCACTCCACCGACTCCTGAATCCTCTGTAACCATCCAGTGTCCTCCAAATTCCTAAAATACCCAATTTCAAGAAAGGGGAGACATCGAAACCGAATCAAATACAGAAACTTTTAAGCAACCCTCCGATGATGCCAGAAACCGGCAGCGGGGTCGAAGTTTTCTTCCCCGTGGCTTACTTTGACGGAGACAGAACAATAGATATGGGCCGCGTTCCTATCAACGACGCGATGAACTTCAAGAGTTTCCAATCGATAATCAGCAAAAAAATCGGCGTTTCCCCACATCAAGTAACCATCTATTTCGAGCGACCTTCTCCTCAACTCCCGATCCCGCCGTCCGCTGCCTCCTCCCGCCGCTTCCCAGTCACAAACAGATTTAACTTCTCCTCGGCACTTGGCGAGAGAGATCGCGCATATTTTTTAGTCATATCGAAAAAAATCTCGTCGCTTGCGCCGCAAGCAACAGAGACAGCCGCCGCAGACGTTTCAATTGGATAACGCCGCGGTCAGAGCCCCTAACGCCACGAACTATTTAGCGGAGAATTTGGTCCTACTCCGCCGAAACCAAGACCACGTCGACTTCTCCAGCGGCCTAAAACCCAATCACGGCTTCTCAAACGGCCTAAACCCCAACCCCTGCGGTCAAAACCTTCCGTTTGTTGACCGTTCCTTCCCAACCGGAAGCAAAAAGATTCCTTATCTTAACCAAGGCCGGTTCTCCAACAACGCTAACTTGCCGTATCCTGATATTTACCCGCCAATCTTACCACTTCCGTCAGCCAGAGGGATAACCTTCACACGAGGTCGCAGTACATCAATCAATCGAATAAGATAAGGAGTGCTGTGGAGCAGGACAGGGAGCGGTACTTGATGTCACTGAAATTGAACTCTAATGTTACTCAGATCTGAACGTTCTTCCTCGTTTCAATCGGTATCTGGGTGGGAGTAGCGAGATGACGAGCGATGACGGTGCATCGACGGGGGGTTTATCATCGTCGGGACGTCAGGCGCCACATCCTGCGACGTTTGTGCGGCGGCGAAGCGTGAGAATGGTGGTGGTGGTATGGCGCCGTTTCATTGCTGTAAGTTGGACGTTGTGTTGACAGCGGTTTTTCGGTCACCCGCGGGGACCCATTGCCAGGCCGCTATCTTCGTCTAGGCTTTCTGCTGAGCCTGGTCCGACCTGTCTAGAAGCTTCGAATATTCTTGGTGGACAAACAACTCAGCGGGATGAGAAAGAAAGTGGAGCTGGTAACTGACCTGTACAGAATGACTACATTGTCCTCGTATGATTATGAGGTTTGAAGGAGTATATACTATAACATCTCTCTATAGAAAGTGAAAAGGAAAGTGTGATATTATTTGGTTATGCTTATATTTATATTTAGGAAGAATCAAATTGATGATTTTGGATTTGGTTTTTTTGGACAAAACAAGAGATAGAAGCTCTGGTCGAGAAGTTGGTGGTAACCAGAAATTATAGATTGGCAAACAAGGGTTGTTTAGTGTTAGGGCTTTTGTTTTGCGCGTTTTCTGTGCTTTTTGTTTGGTGGATTTATCAGGAGAAAAGAGTGATACGTTCTGTCAGAAATTAGGATGTTGTTCTGTTCTCAAACCTTAGTGTTACTGTGTTAGCGACGACCAAACTATTGAATTAGAATGTGGGTTCAGCTAGATGGGAAGATGTTCTCGTTAAGTTTTTTTTCCCTGCGAGGAAAACGTTGTCACCAAATTGTTTCATACGGTCATTTTTCCAACATGGACCATTCAACAAGTGTGAATTTAAGTGTTTAAATCATTATTACATTGCTATTATTCCAAAGATTAGTGGATATGGCTAACTTTAGACCTATTGCTATATATTGAAGTTGCTCCTAAAATTTTAGCGATGAGATTTCAAGCATGCTACGTTGGTGTTTGTTTCAGGCAGGGTGAAGGAATGGAATTAGAAAAAAAGAATAGAGAAGAATGAAAAAAAAATTGTCATATTTTTTCGGGGTAATGAAGTAAATAATCAGTCAAACTGTTGTCAATCGGTTAACGGTTGATGGTCAATATTCATCGGTTAATGATCATTAGTTATTAGTCATCAGCCATACAAGTGAATGGGAAATTCATAACTTAATAGGGGAACTATAAATCGCTGGCGAGACAACAACGAGACAACAACAGAGTACTTAAGACTAAAAAAATGCTAAATAAAGAAAAAACACTTATGAATACTAACCCCCGGTACTAACCTAACACACACAAATAAACGTACACATTACATTTTACATATCATAACACCCTGACTCAAACTGTGAATTGCATGATCAATGTATGGTTACAATTCAAACTCTCTGCATCCCGAGCTGTTGGGTAAAGCGTAAGTATGTAGCTTCTGGTAATGTCTTAGTTAATACATTTGCTAGTTGTCGTTCTGAAGGAATGTACTGAATATTCACCAGTCCCTGTTGCACCTTCTATCACACATAGTGGTAATCTACCTCTATGTGCTTAGTTCGCTCATGGAACACTAGGTTCTTGGCTATATAAACGGATTGACTGTCTTATTTCAAGGGTATAGGATGAATTCCTCCACTCCCAACTCGTGCAGCAGCCTAGTCAGCCAACGAATCTCTGCTACCACTTAGTGCATGCCCTATATTCCGATTCTATTGAAGAGAGTGCAACACAACCTTGCTTCTTTGACTTCCATGCAGAGGAGACACACCCAACTGAATGAAATAACCACTTATTGATTTTCTCGTGTTTGGCAGCCCGTCCAACCTACGTCATAAAAAAAAGTCACAAGGTTAAATGTCTCTATTTTGTCAAAGACCAGTCCAAACCCAGCAAAACCTTAATGTATCTAACACAATGCAAAGCAACTCTAAGATGTAAATCAGTTGGTTTATGCAAAAACTAACTCAAATACTGTATTGTAAAACATAATCCAGGTCGAGTATGAATTAAGAAACTTATATTTCTACTAACTTTCTATAGATCAAGGGGTCCTTGAGTGGTGTGCCCTCATTTTGTAGCAATTTGTTATGTAAACTCCAGTGGCCCAACTGCCACTTTTTTGTTGTTGTCACTGAACTCTGCTACAAGATCTTCTGCATACCTTTTCCGAACAAGTATAATGCCCCCAGATACATGGAAAAACCGCATTCCTAAAAAATGTGAAATTTGCCCTAGATCTTTTGTTTTAAAATTGTGGTCAAGTTCTGTGTTAATTTGTGTTATTTGACTTTTATCATCACCAGTCAGAAGAATGTCATCTACATATACAGCAAGGAAGACAGTTTTGTTTCCTTGTTTTCTTACAAAAAGAGAATAGTCATTTAGTGACTGTGTAAACCCAAGTTTTATAAGGAAATGGCTGAGCTTGTCTTGCCATTGCCTAGAGGCTTATTTCAAGCAATAAAGAGATTGTTTCAGTTTACAACTAGACCCTTTCTTTCGGTTTTGTATTCCAAAGGTGGCTGCATTCATATTTCTTCTTTAAGGTCACCATGTGAAAAAGCGTTATTAATGTCCAACTGATTTATTTCCCATCCCTTTTTTACTGCCCACTGCTATAAGAGCTCTAATGGTGGTAAAATTCACCACAGGTGAGAATGTTTCTTGGTAGTCAATACCAAACTTTTGGGTATCACCCTTCACCATAAGGCGGGCCTTACATCTTTCTAGGTTCCGTTAGCAAGTATTTGAACTTATATATCCATTTGCATCCTATGGGTTTTTACCCTTGGGTAAACTGACTACTTCCCAAGTGTTGTTTCTTTCTAAGGCCTCAAACTCCTATCCTATGGCCTCTATCATCTACAAGTGCTTCCTCATAGCTGGCTAGCTCTATTTCTTGTGGTGTGTATAGAATGGGCAAAAGTATTTCTTTTATGCAGAAGGCTAAATCATTTTTGTTTTCTAAACATATGGTTTTTGTGGGGATGGTTATAGCAGAGCAAAGAGTGTTGTTGTCCACTAATAAAAGGGCTTTCTTTGTTTGGTGATTCATGCCATTTTCCTAATAAATTGTTTCTAATTATTCTGTCATTCAAGATGGCAGTAAAATGATATATTTTTAGGTTATCAGCAACTCTAGGTTCAAAGCCACAAATTGGGTGATGTAGTCTTCCAAGTACTTTGGGGCCTCTCTAACCCTAGAAGACCTTCTATGTTCAAGAGTGGGGCTAAAAAGCACAGTTTCTTGTTGTTCTATTAACTCACTATGAAAGTTTGTTTGTTGTGGGAATGTTTTGGTTTGGGACTTTCTTCTGGGGTTTCTAGACTTTCTAGTGGGTTGAGGAAGAAAGGTATGGTCTTCTCATTTTCTAAGGGTTTGGAAGCTTTATCCTTATCAGTTGTGGAGTTCTCTCCTTTCTAAAGGGGTACAAATTCTTATAAAATTTTACATCTCTATTGATGAGAACCTTATTGTTTTCCAAATCCAATAACTTAAACCCCTTCTTGTTTGCTGCATATCCTAGAAAAAAACACATTTGATGGCTCTAGATGCAAACTTGTTATGCGCGGTCATAATTTATGTGGGCAAAACAAAGACAACCAAAGCATTTTAGTGTTTCAAATTTGGTTTCTTGTTGTACACTATCTGATAAGGAGACACACTTGAAAGTGAATCTAGGGGCATTCTATTAATTAAGTATACATCTATTAGAATGCTTTCACCCTAGAATCTGGTGGGTAAGGCAGCGTGGAACATAAGAGACCTAGAGGATATGTATGTGCTTCCTCTCTACCACCCCATTTTGCTGGGGGTATGTGCACAAGTTAGTTGGTGGAGGATACATGCCTCAAGATCTCAAAATGTTGGCATTAAAGTTTGAACTACCTAACTCAAGTGCGTTGTTGTTCTAATTATTTTGATTTCTTTCTCAAATTGTTACTTGACATGCATAGGGAATCTAAGAAAACTTTAAAGGCATCTGATTTACAACTCAGAAGATGGACCCAAGTTTCTCTGCTCTTATCTTCCACAAATGTTATAAAATGGTTAATTCATCAAAGGTTTTATGTTTGTAGGGTCCCCATACGTCTACGTGTACAAGATGAAACAACTCTGAACTTCTCATTGATCTTTTAGGAAAAGGTAAGCGGTGGCTCTTGCTTCTACAACAAGATTCACTGACCAACTGGTTGTTACATTTTCTTTTATCTAAAACATCTCTTTTGTACAGGGTAAGTGTCCAAGCCTATAGTGCCATACGCTCAGTTCATCTCTACTATCAAAACCTGAAAGGCCGAAACTAAGTTTCTAGTATCATAGCCACTTTATGCAAATCAAACATCTTTATCTAAACATTCAAGTCTAGCAAATACAGCCCATAGTTCAAGCTTCCAATTTTCCTTTCAACCGCATGATCATAGTCCTGAAAGACATAAAAATGATCATCAAACACAAGCCTACCATTCATATTCTGTGCCAGTTTAGACATAGATTTTAGGTTAAACGAAAACTGGGCACATAAAGAACATCTTTCAAATTATTGAAGTACTTACTTTAATAATTTGTCCAATGTATTTCACAACTGGGGATGACCATCAGGCATCCCCAGAGTATGAGGATTTTCAAGCATTTTATAATCACAGAATTAATCTAAATCGCAACACATATGTTGGCTAGCCCCAGTATCTAAGATCTAGATAGAAGCTCCTTTTTGCTATAATATCGTAGATTATTGCAAGAATGGTAAATAATATGATTTAAGCTTAGGGTTTATGAGAAGGGTTGAACCTAAAAAGCTGCAGGAGGGGGTGCTTTGTGTTGCATCTGTGTCTCGAGTCTTCCAGAAAAGCAAGGATTTAGTTTAGCACATCAGTTGTGTAGGTTCTTTCATTCTTGTCTTGATTTCACAGAGTTGAACTTTCTTGAATGGCAGTCGCAACAACTCCCTCCTCAATTTCCCAAATCTCCAGTTTGGCGGGTATCCTATCCGCTCAAAGCATCATTCAAAAGTATGCCTAATTTTGTCACAATATGTGCAGTGAAGGTTTCTTCTAGGGTTTCTGCTCTAGACTTGTTAGGGTTCCTGGTTTTCCTTGTTGGCACCGCTGTGAAAGAAATTGAAGATTTCTCCGTCTTGACTTCACTGGCGACCTTCTTTTGTCATTCCTCTTGCACTGGGAGTGGGAGTAGACCTACTTCATGGTGGGAAACAGCTTCATACATAAGGACGTTCCCCTGACTTGCGCAAATCTCTCGTTCGCAGACATGAAGAACCTCGTGATTCTTTGGCATCGAATAAACTCCACTGGTGGAATGGAAGCATTTAATGGCGACTGATTAATCACGGCTTAAACACAAACCGTGATTAATAGGAGGGCCGGAATAATTAACGACATTTATAGAATTAACAACCGTAAGCAATAATAGATCGGAGGTAGGCGCACCATTTTTAGAACGAACTTTAGATGATGGTTATTAGTAAAGCCATAACGTAAAGCCCCGTGTTGACACGTGCTTTACGGTCAACAGACTTTAGATTACGGTTTTACCAATAACCGTCATCTAAAGTCCCGCCCACTGATGGTCAACGACGTTGTTTTGACCTGTCGCCAAATATTTTCCGCATTATTTGATTTTTTTCAACGCCGTGTGTAATCTAAATGATAGTTAACGGCGTCGTTTTACCAGCTTATTTTAGGTTAAAAAAACTTATTATAAATGTGTTGCATAAGTTTGATCGAATAAGACTTATGGCTTAGTGGCCGCGTGTACATGAGTAACAATGATCTTGAGTTTGAAATCCAGCATAGGCCAAATATTTTTATGCTATTTTTTTTATTTTGTCAGACTTTAGATTACAGTTATGTAAGAACCCGTAATTTAAAGTCTGACTTTAGATTACGGTTTTTGTATGAACGTAATCTAAAATCTTTTTAACTAGAAAATTTGCCCGTTTACTCTGCACACTTACAGTAACCTCTACTTCTCTCTCGCACTATCTTCCTTGCCGAAATCGCCTCCTCACTCTCGTCACCTTACTAACGGCCATCGCCGTCGTCGCTCCCCACCTTTGTCACTCCCATCACCGCCGGTCACCACCCATCTACCACTCGTTGTCGTCGTTGACTAACGCGTATTGGGTATACGATTTCTGTCGATTATTCCTATTTCTAACTTTGTTCATATATATGTCGATTGCTTGTTGTAACGTCGTTTCTGTCAATTCCTGAGAGTGTAATGGCAAATGTTCTAACCTTGTTCATATATTTGTGCCAGATTCACAGTTAATTGGAACCTAGTCGTGGGCTAATTTTGCACTAATTGCCCACTTCAGTGCTTACTAACGGTAAATTTTGTAAACCAAACTGTAACTGTTGTAGTGATGTTTCTTTGTTTATTGTTTTGAAGAGTAAATTTGATTTGGTTATTATTAGCATTTAGTTTTACAATAATACATAGTAATGTATTTTTAAAATATAAAATTAGTTTATAAGTAATTATGATGGTGCGTGTGAATTTGATGTTGATAAAAGTGATTGGAAATGTTAGAAATATAGGGAGATGCTGACGAATTTTTGTCACGGTTTAGCTAGCATTTTAACCTTGATTTTTTGTTATATTCTAATGTTGTCGTTTTTTTGTTTATGCAACAGGACTACGACTTTAATTTGACTTCCGACCTCAACTATTTTAGCATCGGCTAATCGTCTACTAGAGGTAAGATTATATATATATATATATAGTATTTGACAAACTACCAAACATAGTTATCCGCCCAAGATATACCTAATAGAGGTATATCTTGGGCAGTCCCTGTCGGGACTATCCATGATTGTTTAATCTCACTCCTAGGTGTGAATGTGTTTTATTATGTACTTTACTGATTATTTCAGTAGTATCTCTTTATGTTCTTTGAGTGCATATATATTGATTAATATCATAATATCGTGCATTTGAAGAACTGTAGGGAGATGCTGCCGCGAAATTCAATAAATTACATATTAAAAACACGTTCACCGGTGGGATTTAATACTCATGGATGGATTTAGGTTGAAAAGATACAAAAATGTAAAGACTCTGTGCCACGGGTGACGGTATGAAATGGCTGCTTCATATAAATAGCTAGAAGGAGATGGAACGTTCGTGGATTTACAATGGAAAATTGGACGACAAGTTTTTAGAAGGAGTCAAAAAGTTATGCACGGTGTTGGCGAACAATTTGAAACCTCAGACAAGGGATACATATTTTGCCCGTGTACGGCTGCCAAAACAATCTGAGATATCACGGCGTTGAAACAGTTAAGGAACATCTGATCCGCTGCGGTTTTACAAAGAATTTCCAAGACATAATCCGATGGCATGGTCAGAGCGTGTTCGATGTTATTAAGCCTGACGAAAGGGGTAATAGTCAGGCAAACACTGAAACATAACTCGAAGATGATACAGTTGTGGGTGATCAGGAAGAAGTTACAGTTGACGTTGAGCCAGATTTATGGGACGATGACATTGAGACTATGCTTGAAGATGTGGACGACATCACTCTAACACGCCTGACAAGTATGAAAATTTGTTGGATTCATCTATCTAAAAACACCACTTACCCCGGGTGTGACCCTACCAATTAAGCAAGTTGAGTGGCGTTCTCAAGCTATTCAACTTGAAAGCGAAATATGGCTGGAGCGACGTAAGTTTCACTGCCCTCCCGGAACTATTGAAAAATGTTCTTCCGGTGGACAACATTATACAAACGACTACATACTCAGCCAAAAAACTGATGTGCCCAATGGGTATGGAGTACCAGAAAATTCATGCTTGTCAAAATGGTGCATGTTGTTTGGAAATCGGATGAATTTGCGGAAAGCTGTTTAGCATGTGGAGCGTCACGGTATGTGAAGAAACAATAAACTCACATCAACAGTAGTAAGAAAGGTTCACCGGCTATGGTACTGTGGTACCTGCCCATCATTCCAAGGTTCAGATGTTTGTTCTCTATTGAGAAAGACGCAAAGAATCTTCGTGGCATTCAGTTCACAAGAAGAAGGATGGCAGATTGAGACATCCCGCTAATGCTGATAAGTCAGGAATTTATCTATTTATATGGGGTCTATTTATGCCTAATTTGTTACTATTTACTGCTAAATTCCCGTCTTATGGTTATATTTATGTTTCATGTTGCAATTGTCTTCTATGATGGGTTTTTGTATATTTCAGGTAAAAATCTCAAGAAAACACGTTTTTCTATCATTGTAGCGGTATTTGGGATTTTCAAACAAGTTGAATGAAGAAAAGACATGCATTTTCCATCAATTTTAGGTTAGGTCCGGGACCATATACAGCTCCTAAGTCCTGGACTAACCTTTAACCAGATTCTCGACCAACATTGAAGAATGGTCCGGGACTTCATACATACCTTAAGTCCCGAAAATAACAAGGTTCTTCTCTCGACCAAATTTGAAGACTGGTGTGGGACTTTATACACATCCTAAGTCCCTGACCACACTCAAAGACGTTCTCTCGGCTGGTTTTAAAGGATGGTCCGGGACCTTAGACATGGACTAAGTCCTGGACCAAATAGACAAATCACGGCCAGTATCTTAATGGAAAGAAGGGAATGAAGATAAAAGAGAGGATTTTTGAGAATGGCATATCAACACGCCACATAGGGATTTTACATAGAACAGAAAGGGAGAGAGAAAAAGGTTAGGGTGAGGAGAATCTTGGAGACTGTTGAGGAGAAAAGAGAAGACTGAAGGTTAAAAGCAGAGAATTTGACGGCTTCCGACATCAGAGTTTCTTCTAGTTCTTTCTTCCTTGAGTCTGTTCTATTCAATTCAAGCATTGTTATCATGACTATGTCTGAGTAGTACGTTTTTTAATTTTGGTTTTCTATGTATCCCTAGATTGATTATTCATGTACCTTTGTGATTTTCTACAATTCAATTGAATAAAGTTTGTTTCTTTACTGACTCCTTAATCTTCTTAATCTGGCCAATTATTGAGATTACTATTTTGTTAGCTTATAAGTGATGACTGCAACTTTCAATTGATTACAGGAAAAGAACCGGTTAGTGTAGAGATGGTAATCCTCTAAATTGCAAACTAACCAATAGTCTAGATTGTGCTTAAAGCAATTAGTAAATAGTGAGTTCATAACGAGAGTTAGTATTCGATCTTTGCTAATTAGAACTTGCAGAGCGGGAGACCGGAGGTAAATTATTGTTGTTCTAGGGTGTTATTCGGAATTCTTTAGAAAATTCACTTAGGGAAAGGAATTACAAATCTTGGGAGAAGTAGTATACCAGGATTACCTTTCCATATTAGTTTCAAATCAATATTTTTTTCATTATTACTGTGTATCAATCTTTACAGCATTTATTTGCATCAATCAAAACCCCCAATTTCCTGTTATTTATACTTATTTAGTCTTTTTAATTTTGTTAGTTTAGTAAAGATTAAACTATACATCGCCTCCTCTGGTTCGATACTTAGGGAATACTCTGAGATTAAAACTTGCTAGAATCGACCGTACACTGCCATTAGGTTTTACCTAGGGGTGGCAATTTTTAACCCAACCCGATAACCCGACCCATACCCACCCGAAAATAGCGGGTTTGGGTCATGATATATTGACCCATTTAATTATTGGGTTGGGTATGGGTTGCCTATTAAATTTGTGGGTTGGGTATGTTTAAAGTCTAACCCGTAGTCAACCCGACCCGTTTATTTTAATTTATTTAAAAAATAATAAATAAATATAGATAAAAATATAATATATTACTAAGTAAGTGCTAACCTACTATTAGTATAATAAAGATTATTAGTATCTTTTTTATGAGAGGTTGTTTATTTGATAATACTACTTTGTTGTATTTCTTTATAAAGCACAAAAACAAGAGTATTCGTATGTGGATTGTTAAAAGACAGTGTGCTGCTCTTTCCTCCCACAGCTCCCACTGTGGTCCTATCTCTTCTGTACTCTGAAGATTTTTGCCTATGTTTTGATTCTAATTTTGAAGGAGAGAAAATACAGTTATATTTGGCCCAGGCGCCAGTACACCACCTTCAGTTAAGTGCCACTAAGCACGACATGTATGTGGGAAAAAGAAAAAAGACAGAGGATAATGAAACTCTGGAATATCGACCATATTGAATATATGATTCATTCATTTGTAACTCCGTTTGAGCAATCATATAAAAAATTTAATTCCAAGTCTTTTTAAATTTGCATAGCCTAATTATGTTTGGTTAAACGGGTCGGGTATGGGTTAATCATTTTATATGGGTTGGGGTATGGGTTGATAATTTGTGACCCGAATATTATTGGGTCGGGTATGGGTCAATACAATTTTTATCGGGTCGGGTATGGGTGAGCTTCAACCCGACCCTTTAACCCGAATTGCCACCCCTAGTTTTACCCCATTAGATGCACCACAGTGGAGAAACATAGACATAAAATCTCCTGATTTTGGTAACGAACCGAGGAACCTAAGGCTAGGCTTGTGCACGGATGGGATGAACCCTTACAGTACTTTAAGTAGCATACATTGTACCTGGCCTGTGCTTTTGGTTATTTACAATCTACCGCCGTGGTATACATAAAACCAAGACACATCTTGTTGTCTCTGTTAATATCGGGTCTAAAGCAACCTGGGCAACAAAATTGATGTATTCCTACAACCTTTGATAGAGGATCTACAATCTTGTGGAATGATGGGGCTACGGTTTATGACTCATTCAGCAAAGAGGACTTCAATTTGCATGCTATGTTGTACTGTACAATCAATGATTTCCCCGCCTATGATAATCATTCAGGCTATTCAATCAAGGGGGTGTTGGCGTGTCCGATTTGTAGTGAGAACACTTGTAGCATTCACTTGAAACATAATGGCAAAAATGTGTACATAGGCCACTGAAAAATGCTTCCAAAAGGACATAAGTACCAAAAGATGGTGAAAGAGTTCGATGGGAAAACTGATCACAGCGTGCCGCACCAGCCTTTGACAGGCACAGAGATTTATAAAAAGGTGTAATATTGTCAACAACTTTGGGCCGCCAACCAAAAGTGGTGAAAAAATGTTTGGAAAAAGAAATCAATATTTTGGGAACTCCAGTACTGGAACCATCTGGAGGTTAGACATTGTATTGATAGGATGCATGTCGAGAAGAGCGTGGACGAAAGTATCATTAGCACCCTGTTGAACATAAAAGGAAAGACAATGATCATTGAAAGGAAGGAAAGATTTAATTGAGTTAGGCATATGCACAGAGCTTGGCCCGCAAGAACGTGGAAAACACATTCTTGCCTCCTGCCTGTCACACTCCGTCTAAAGAAGAGAAACTAGTCTATGCAGTCCCTTTACAACATAAGGTGCCTTCAAGATACTCCTCAAACATAAGAAGCCTAGTCTCCATGACAGATTTGAAATAGTAGAATGAAATCTCATGATTATCATGTCCTACTTCAAGAATTTTTGTCAATGCATTGCGTGGATCTTGCCGGATGCTGTTAGACACACAATCACAAATGTCAGTGTCTCCTCAAATCCATTTCGTCTAAGGTTCTTGATGCGGACACTCTGACTAAAACTACAAAAGGATCTTATTGGACAGTGTGCCACTGGAGATGTATTCTCCTCCCTCGTTCTTGACATAATGATAATCTCCTCGTACATCTGTAAGAGAGATTCTGATGTGGTCCTTTGTACCTTCGCTACGTGTATCCGTTGAAAGGTACATGGGTGTCCTTGAAGAAAAATGAAAGAACCGTCATCACCCAGTGAAAATACCCCAAACCTTAAATATATTAATGAACTATCTAATTAGGATATCTAAGGCTAGACATGCCTTAGAAACATTAGAAGAAGTGTTAAAACAAAATTTACACCAAAACATGCTTTAGGAACAATTAGAGCAAAAGGTGTTTTAAAGAGTATAAATAAATTAGGGAACTACCAATAAGTTCCCAAGAGATTTAAAATGTGAAATACCTCTAAGATTAGTAAAAACATTAAGCGAAATTAGCGTTTAAAACCAAAAACGCGCCTTAGAGCACAAAAAGTGCTTTAAAGAAAAATGTGCTTTAAAGGAGAATGTGCCTTAAGCATTTATAAATGGAATTAAAATGCTAGTGAGCCTAAATACCAATAAGGAATAAGGGAACAACATAAAATGGTCATAGGAGCCATAGCGTATACACACAAATTAAATTACAAGTCCACACAAAAACCGGTACTAAACTGACGAAAGTCAAGGAGAAACCACTAAACGACTTGGTTTAAATTGGAATTAGCAACATGCTATTTCACGAACAAAGTTTCTAAGGTTGTAAATGTACTAAGAACACATTTAAACTAGCCAAAACAAATTGCAAAATCAATGTGAACCCGGAAGCACATAAAATGTGTTTTAAGGCATTTTTGGCCTTGTACATACCTATAACATGGTATAAATCATTATGTACGAATTTATTCATAAATGTACATAATATAAGAAGAAAACAAAAAAAATTAGATCAAATGGGACTAGGGGCTGCCGGACATGAGGGGGACTCACCAAAGAAAAAAATGCTTTTAAACTTTACTATTTCAACTACCAAGACTTATTTGTATGGCCTTATCATCTTGTCCCCTTAGTGAATGATTATGAGACCTTACCTGTCAAAATGAGAGCTCCCAAATTCGTAGCCATCCTCTCTTGAAGAAACAACACCAAAACAAAGCCAAAGTTCTTAGTTTTGAACCTTAAAGAAACACCCTTCCTTGTAGGAATCATAACTTTCTCGTCCTAGATCCAAATCACAAGCTTGATATCTCGTTGGAATCCTTCTTCAAGAGCTTTACAACCATAGCTCATGAGCCCCCTATTCTCAGGAAAAACCACTAAGAAGTGCCTTTGATTCTCGAGGTAAACATGCCTTCTTGAAAACTTTTTACTCTTTGGTTTTTGTTACAACCGATTGGCATGGGATACTAACCCATCTTATTCTTCATATTATTGTATAATTTTGGGGAGAATTCCTTTAGCAAATTGCTGGTGAAATTTCTAAGGAAATCAAGCTTAAATATTAAGCTAATGGTTAATATACAAGGTAAATCCTACAACTACCTATTTCAAGGTTCTAAATATAGATCTATATATGATCTAATCTATTGTGTACCTTGTTTATTATGGCCGATTTGTTAGGTGTTAGATTTAATTTTTAGCACCTAAAATGTTAATATTTTGTAAATCTAAAATTAGATTTATACTCCTTATGATATAAGCTACAATATAAGCTATCATAATATACAAAAAAATTCATATACTATGAATTTCAATATGGCCGAAAATTAAGGGGTTATTAATGAGTTAGAAAAATTATCTAACTTAGTTAAATTAAAGGAATTAGTATAATTAAGAGAAATATGTAAAATTTGAGGAGTTTTGGTTACATAATATTAAGGCCGAAAATGTATATGAGTTAATATGTATTTTTGAGAGTTTAAGTGATGAGAAAATAATTGTAGATTAAGTTTACAATTTATAAAGTTTTAAACTGTTATAAGGAATTTATAAGATTTTGGTATATTTAGGATAATAAAGGATGTATATATACTATAACATTAGATAATTAATCTGGTGATTTAGAGATGTTTAAAATGATTTTTGATGTTCAAAAATCTGTAGGAAAATTAGTTACGAAAATTAGAAATTAATTGGAGTTAAATGGTTAATAAATGAGTTAGGATAAAAGAAAAGACCACAAGGGTAAAATGGTAATTTCCCTGGTCAACCGTGGTCAAACGTGGTCAAACTTGGTCAATGACAGTTTATAAAATGTTTAGAGGAGCTAGAATAAGATTTGTAGCAAAAGATTAGACATTAAAGGATAAAGGAATAAAAAGTTAAGTTAAATTAACTTTAGGGGTAATATTGTAAATTATGGAAAGTTAGGGGTTTAACCATAAAAGACTGGTCAAACTTGGGTATAGTTTTGTAATTGACCAAAAGTATATAAGAAATTAATTAAGTAAGACTTTGGAAGAAATTAGAAATAAAAATAACTAGTTTAGAACTTTTTAAGAGTAAAATGGAGATTAAGAGAAAACTATGGGTAAGTAATATAAATAACACATTTATATGTGTTTTAAGAAGGTTAAGGAAATTAAATAAAGAATTTAGAAACAAGTTGTAAAAGAAACAGAGTTAAGACGGGTTTAAACGAGACCCGTATATAATTAAGGTATACAAGGGTATACCCGTAATTTAATAAGTATAGGAGAAATCAATACTTAAAGTATTTTTAATGAAAATACAAGTTATACTGGAAAAAGAAATAAATACGTATGATACGGAGTATCATACGGACGTATCGAAAATTTTGTTGTACATGAATAGTACTCATATAAGTGAATAGTATATGTATACATGAATAGTAAATACGTATACATGAATAGTAAATACGTATACATGAAAGTAAATACGTATACATAATAGTAATACGTATACATGAATAGTAACTACGTATATATGAATAGTCAAATACGAGACGTATACGTGAATCGTAAAATACATATACGTGAATAGTGAAATACGGTGAATAGTAAAATACGAGACTGTATAGATGAATAGTGAAATACGATGAATAGTAAAATACGAGACCGTATAAATGAATAGTGAAATATGGGTGAATAGTGAAAAATACGAAAATCTAATACAAGGTCCGTATGAGTCTAAAGTTACTAACTGTGCAACTAAATAACTGCTAACGACGTTAGTGTGTTAATGAATTGGAATTGAGCTCGAAAACTCTCCTAAATGAACGAACCCGTTTAACGGTATACTATTATACCCGGGTTAACCTAGGAAGAGGTTTAAGTTGAAAAGAGAACCGAACTAGTTCTAAGACACAGGGTACTAATACTAGTTCTGATTACAGATCTAGATATTCAGAGGCGTTCGGCGGATTAGGCGAACGTGGATTAAGAGCTAGCCAGTCTCCGGTGTACGGTATGAGATTCTGTAGCTTGTTTGCTAACGAGGTCTACCTCGGTTTGTGTGCTATGTGTTATTGTGATACGACCAAACAGGATTAAGCATACAACCGATTTATGGTATTGTTATTGTGCGTACATTGTACACTAACACGATTTGATTCAGAGCTTGTTCATTAACTATGTTTAATAACAATTGTATAAGGTTACAAATATTCCCTATTGATAGTTGGTTAATACCGAGAGAGGTTTAACTAACCAATCGTCAAAGAGACTTCAGCTAACTGGAACTTGGGAGAAGAGGAATCCGGGACTGACTCCGGTCATGCATGTTCAGGTTAGGAGGTCGGCATCTGTATCAGATCTGTCTTCCGCCTAGGGTCGACAAACTGACCCACCAGCTCGAGTGAACAGTTCGAGGTGGGAGGCGAATTCAGGAGGCGCAGGAGGGTCAAGCCTACACCCCTCATAACTTAAGAATAATGTTTATTAACCCAATGGAGCTAATAACTCATTGGCTAGGGTTACCATGACCCGACAAAATAAACAATTCAGTTAGAGAACAACCAGTTCTAATAAGAGAACGGTTGACACTTATAAGGTATGGTCCAAACACCGAGACCTAAACAATTCTCAGTCCTCAAGAGTTAGCAATCTAACTTACATCATTAAAGGGGCGTCCATTACGATGTTCAATTTATTTGAGCTATGATGATTCTATAAATGTGTTGTTTGTTATCGTACTTCTTATTATTATTTGTATGAATAAACAATTGCATGTATTGACATAGTCTGTGTAAACTCGGCTAGCTTGTGGGCTGCACGTTTTCTGTACCAGCCATGTGCTGAGCCCCTTGGGGCCTGTGATTTAAACTTTTGCAGGTAGGTACCGGACGAACTCAACCTGGAGTAGGAGCGGGTAGAGTACTTCGGGTTGCTTTTACATTTGTTACACGAGTTGTGCATGTACACTCTTTAGTAGATTGATGAGATGTTAGTATGATTTTATTAGGATATGAGATACTCGGTATAAGTTGTGGCTTATGATTTGTAATGTTTTTAGATGCTCGAGTAATTATCCGGTTAGTCAGGCCGTGACTTGTAAAGAGAATAGGCCTTGTTAGTCACGTGTGTGACTAACGGCGGTAACACCAATTTAGTAGAACTTTTCCGCTGCGTTGTTAATGTACAAGATGGACTTAAGGTGACGATCATTGTATTTGGAGATGGGGTGTTACACCCCAGAGAGCAGTATTATAAAAGGGCACTATCACAGAGGAAGTTGTAACTTCTGCACCAATTACCTAGAAGGTGTCGATACCATTGGACTTCCACGTTCTAGACACGAGGCAGATTGAAGGGTGTTTGGCACGGTTGGACGAAAACTGAAAAAGAATTGATTAAACACTCTTAACAAAGCTCATTAGTTGTGTTGAGTCATCTTGAAGATGTTCACCATACTTTGATGAACACTTGTGTGTTTAAGAGCACAATCTCCAGACATGACGTTAGACTACAAAATGAGTGAATAGGACATTTGTCAAATGGTTCAAAGACAGGTGTGTTTGTCCGATCAGTCCACGAATATGCCTGAACTAATTAGTAATTTGCATTGGACCAAATCTATATGTAATTTCTTATGAGGGGTTTCGATGTCAACGGATTTACCTTTTTCACAGAACGTCAGGATCGCAAGTCAACGAATCAAAACAGTGGCGTAAGAGCCTGAAGCTTATCAAGACTTGTATGACATCAATGGTGTGGGTCACAGTCCAGTCTCTGTAAAACATCATATTTTGGTGTTATACAGGACATCTGGGTATTGGCTACAACTACGAAATATGTTGTTTTCGTCCGTGTAACTGGGTTGACAACAACATCTGCTACGTGAGGAGGAGCATGGTATGAAGCTGGTTGATCTGTATGGAGCTATTCCCACGGTTGAGCCATTCGTTGTTGGGACGAAGGTAAGCAGATATTTTATGTAACTAATTCCTGTAATCCTATATGGTTTTTGGTGCTTAAAGGAGAAGAGGAATAGTAGGTGTGGATGGTGTGGTTGATGAGGATGAGTATGACGCAGAAGATGACCTCCAACTGTTCTTATTTCATTTGAAGAGGCTGAGATCACAGGTCATTATGAGTATATCGATCATACCATAACGAATGGGAATGTGGATTGAGAGATAATGGTGTATATAATTATTACCATTAAAAATTATAAGTAATTAACAATCTTTTATTTCTTGCTTGTATATGACCATTGTTAAATTTTGTGTATTTTTTTGTGTCATTATGTAATGCTTAGTTTTATTTCAATCCTTGCAGGCATGGCTGAAGAGTTCGATATTTTTCCGTGAGTTAGAAGATGATCAGCAAATGGTACCGGTTCTTTCTACCAGTGCCGCTACTGCTGCTGGCCCATCTACATCTGCCGCTGCTGCTGCTGGCCCTTCTATAGCTGCCACTACTGCTGCTGCCCCTTCCATGAGTGCACCTTCTAGAGTGCTACTCAGAGACCCAGAGGTAGAGGCCCGATCCGTGGGCTGAAGTTGCAGAAACTGGATGAGATCAATCTTGTCTAGGACAATTATGAGAGGTATTGTGGGGTAATGGTGGCCACGGTTCCAGTACGCCGGTTCCGTTTCACCGGTTTCGGTTCTGAGATATGTGTATTCGGGTTCAGAACTAGTCAGGGTGGTGGTTTCAGGGAGGTTCCGGTTCCGAAGGTTGTATTCGCTTCGGATTCCAGAGCGGTTACGGCCGTTTCCAGAGTGATTCTGGCTGAATCTAGCCGGTTCAGACCCAAATGACGTCATTTTTTCCATTATCCCAACGGCTAATTGACAGGTTTCTGGGCGTTCCGGTTCTTGTTCCACTAGTTCCGATTCTGGTTCCGGTTCTGCTGTTCCAGTTCTACGGTTCTGAATCCAAGGACGGTTCCAGGCGGTTCCGGTTCGGTTCCGGGCCTGGTTCGGTCCCGAAACTCAAATGTATTCGTATTCGCTTCGTATGGGGGTGGTTCTGGTTCTGAATCGGTTTTGGCCTGGTTCTGGTTCCAATCAGTACCGAGTAGAACCGGCGGTTCCGGGTAGAACACGGATCTGGTGACCACCATTATTGTGGGGGTAGCAGGTCAGAGTTCGCTAGTATGCTAGGACTCTGTCCAGATCACATTTGTCCATCAAACTTCTCAGAAGCGTACAAAATCTGATTAAAGTCCCCGGCTATCACCCATGGCAAGAATTATTACTAAGCAGCCGAAGAAGTTTCCAGGATAGATGCTTAAGAGCCCAATTGGACCAACCATAGAAACCCGTGAGACACAAAGTGAAGATCCCCCGGGAAAGTCTTACCATAGAAACATGGTGCCGAGATTGGGATAACATCGAACAGCCTATATTATTCTTCCACATCAGGCAAAGCTCACCGCTTCTACCTCTACTATCCACCGCTAACCCATGGTACAGAGGGAATAAGGCAAAGAATAACTCCATATCTGCCGAGGATTGTGGGTTTCACTGGAGATTATATCTATCTGCTGATTTAAAATCAAACCCTTGATCCAATACACTGCTTTAGATTTCCCCAACCCCCTACAATTAAGCGATAAACAGCTCATCAGTTAGCAAACTGCTAAGCACAGGCCACCCCTAAACTGAGTTCGAAGGACTCAAGCAGATCAAAGTAATGCAGGAAACTCCAAATACCGCACTGCACCCTGAGATGCAGAAACAATATACCCAGACGACTTCTAAACCTCCGGCAGAGAGCTTCGATAACAAACCAGCACCCATTCAAGCCCCGCAGCTGAAAAACATAAACGCCGAAACTGGATAGCCCCAGTACCCGATCGCCCGGGGAGAATAAGGAGGCACAAAATCAAACTCCACCCAAAGAACGCCACCACGAAACTAACAAAAACACCAGAGAAAGTAGAAGCACTCGAAACCAGACCCAATCCACCTTGGCCAAACCTAGACTACACTCGCGGAAAAATCTAGCCCTTCTGGTCCACCGAATCGGGCGTCGAACAGGAGAGGCCAAACAAAACCCCAGAAAGGAAACCGCCCAGGGAACACCAGTCGCAGCCCTAACTGATCGGCGAGGAAAAGAAATTGATGGAACACCCGCGGAACTGGACCTCGCCACTGAGACGCAAACACGGGAGTCAAAACCGTCGGGTAGGAAAGACCACAAAATGTCGACGCGCAAGCAAGGCTGCCGCCACCTGAAGCTGGAGATAGATGGGGATTAGACAAACTTCTGATGAGAGGGAGAGAACAGCACGCCCACCAATCTCTCTGTTTTTGCACAGAAGAGAACCAAAGAGAACGAAAAAAATTTTCGTCTCTGAAATCGTCTCCCCGAGAGCGTATGTACTGTTCACTAGAAGTTTTCTCCAACTCAAGGTGTTCTATTCGAGTAAGGCATCAGCACTTGATTTGCCTTTATTAGTGTTCATTGTTGTTATGCTGTCTTTTAAATTGCCCTTTCATCTTCTTTGGAAGTTTGGTATGTCCGGTAACACATGGTGCATGATATAGCTATCCTGGTAGGTTAATCACCTTATTAGGTTAATCACTTTTGGTTAATCGAGTTTTCAATTTCCTAAAATCAAATTCTATTATCATTCCATTAGATCGGTTAACCGCATTTGGTTAACCGTTTAATTCGGTTTTCTAAAATCTGATTCCATTACTATTCTGTTTAGATCGGTTAACCTTTATTTCGGTTCGGTTTTATCGGTTAACCTTGGTAGTAGCCGTGTTTTTCTTTTATTAATGAAATCATACCATTAATATTATAGTCAACCTTGATCATTCACCTAAATCATGAGTGACAAATCAAACACATGTAACAAAAAATATAATATTGTGCATATGCCCTCAATACTAACATTAATTATTATATGATGAATATTAATATTTGAAGATTTTGTTTATATAATCGGTTAACCGTGGTTAACCGAGCGATTAACTGTTCTAGAAAATTTAACACCGTTATCAAAACTGAAATCAGTCCATTTACATGATTCAATTAACCATACCATAATAACCAATACATTTAACCTAAAAATGTATGGTTCACTTCGGTTTCGGTAAGATACCACGATTTCAAAATTTGTTGCACAGCCCTACCAGTTCACTTCGGTTTCTGACATTATAAAAAGACCGCTGACTGCTGCATTCACCGATCAATGTCCTCGCGTTCGTGGCTTTAGGGGCCGTTCTAAGTTTGTTCATAAAGCTTGGTTTACAAGCTTTATGATTAATCTTACTATAGTTAAGGAATAAAAATTTGACAAGTGTACCATGGTTTGTGATGTGTAGCAATATTTATTTGACATGTGGCAGTTGAGAGGAATACAAAATGAGATTAATCTACAAAAAGCTATCAAAAGAACAGGGCCTATTGATAATATCCCCGGGACGTTTTCTTTTTCAATATTTCCCGGGAAATCCACTTTCCGTGTTTGTACGACTGGAACAAGAGGTTGCTAGAATTTTCATTTTCAATGTGTAAGAAGGCGAACTAACGCGTTTTTGAAATCATGGAATCCTCTGTTTCGCATCGATCCCACCAATCAATATCGTGTTGGATTAGGGACGAAATACTCATAATTTTGGGACAGAACGATCGGACACGGCGGAGCTTTCTTTTGGGTAATTTTTTTTTTAATACTACTCCCTCCTCGTATGTGTAGACTCTCATTGTACTTTACCAAAATTTGAGACATCATAAAAAAGTATAGAAGAGTTCAAATTTAACAACACTATATCAGACACAATTTTGGGACAGAAGGAAAAAGGCAATTGGACTCTGAGTTTGGGACAGAGGGAGTATTCCTTTTAACATATTATACTATTGTGTACTTTTAAAAAATTGGATTTGCCAATGAGATTTGGACAGCGCAAACTAGAAGTATGATATTGTGTCATTTTTTTAGGGTGTTTTGTGACCCTCAATCTATTTTAATGTCGGTCTCATCATTTGTCTTCTAATTTATTCAAACACTACATCCAAACGTTGATCTAACATCTGTCATCAATTTTAGTGTTGATCCTACAATTTCTTCTCTATTTTATTTTGACAGCTGACCACAAACGGACCAATTATGTCATATTAGATAAAGACATTGGTATCTGTGTTTAAAAGTGTTACTATAATGTTTCAAAAATGTTGATTAACTTTAAAAATTTATATTGATGATCAAAAGTTTTGTACGAAAAAAATTCTAAAATAACCCTCTAAAAATTATACTCATATTAGCCTTCATCCCAAACGAATTCCTCAAAGCATTCTGGAATTTACCGGTCCAGGGAACGACTATAGACCAACCTAGAACCTATCTATATTGGCGGTTTTTAGCTTTCTGGAATTGACCGACCCAGGGGACCGACCATAGACCGACCCAGGCCTATCTCGGCGGTTTTAAACTAAAACTGGCGAGATTAATGGTGGCCATCGGTCCAGAACCGGAACCGAACCGGAACCGCCTGGAACCGTTGTCTATTCGGAACCGGGAACCGGGAACCGAACCGCCTCGGAACTGGTTTGAAGTTACTGTTGGAATCGGCCAAAACACGTCGTTTTGGGGTCTCGGCGCGCGCTCCTCTGAAGAAAAAGCCGTTGGATTATATTAACTTACTTTTTAGTTTTGATGATGATGGTGATATGATGTTCTTAAGTGTGGCAAGCACATGAAGCCAATTTCCAATCCTTTCAAGATAGCCCGAGATGTGCTAGTAATTCCAGTATCACCGTGGCTTCAGAGTCGGCGTTTAGCGCGGTGCAAACGAGTATTGGATGAAAAGATATCAGCCTTGCAACCGGACTCAATCAAGTTTGTCTTGAGAAGTATGATTGGGACTTAGCCGAGCTTAGATCCCAAGCACACGCATTGCAATATGAAGGCCAACATGATGATTGGTATGAGATGAATGGGGATATACCACTTAGGACTTCTTCTTGTAATATTTTTAGAATGTATTAGTAATTTAATATTACTTTCTTTCCATGTAATCTTTTTTTTTAGCTTGCAAATTGAAATCATGTAACCTCTTAGTAGCGTTACTCTTTTTCTTATTAGGGTTTTCCCAATAGGTTTTTAACCTAATAAGGTTTTTAAGATAGGCAGTGAATCATATAATAAAATTCTCTTGGTTCCTTAATTTTTGTAAATTCAATAAATTCCTAAGTCTTTGTTTCTTACACATTTAAGAGATTAAACTTGAAGAATAACCTACATCTAGTAAAGTCGATGAAATGAGCAACGTTGTGCGCTCAAACGGATCTCAATCGGCGCTAAAACGAAGCAACTGGAGTCGATCGAATCTTTCCTGAACCGCTCCGAAACCGGTCGGAACCGATCAAACCGGTTTTTTGACCGATCCGAAGCGAATCCAAATTTCAGAACCGGAACCGGAACCCCCAGACCGTTCCGAATACGAATACACATTTTCCGAACCGGAACCAGAACGGTGGAACCGGACCCTTGGCCACCATTAGGTGAGATAGACCCTATTTTGTACCTATTTTGGCGGTCCCATGTAAGAACCGCCGAATAGCCCTTTTTTTTTTACCATTCTGGCTTATATATTCATCACAATGCACCACATAGTTTCAAGAAGAAAGTATAAGGATATAATACAGCTGCCTTGCCACAGTGCGGGCTCTCCAGTACACATTCAAAAAGATATAAAAAAGCGGTCAATATCAATGGTGCGCCATAATTTGAAAGTAAACGAACAATGGAGACAAAAAAACTTGCATTACTTAAATAACCAAAATACCTTCAATTCTACCATTGCACCAACCATCCACAAATACTAGAATTATGACTACAATATCCAAAAAGTACTCACATACAACAACTTCATCATCAACAATGAGTAGCCAAACCCCCGTAGCTTGGTCGGTAGAGTAGGGGTATCCTAGAACAAAAGTCCAGGTTCAAATCATCAATGAGTGAGTAAACTCGTGCAGACGAACTCTGGCCATTCCTCAAGCATCTCAACTATTTGAGGAACTTTATATTGATCTCCTTCGAATATTGTTTGTAAGCCTTAAAAAATGTAAAGGAACATTAATATCCACATTCCGAACCCCCAAGCTGCACTATAGACACTATACATAAACACATATTCACAATTATTCTTGCAGGTGTACTATCAACATTTATAAAGTAGTATTGACATTACCACACACAATTAAGTAATTAAGAATACCTTGACTAGGTTCCAAGGAATTGTATTCATACCTTGACTAGGTTCCAAGGAATTGTGTTCTTCAGTTTCTCTCCATTGACATGAATGCAGCTCTAATGGAACTTATATATTCAAACATACAATTTTAAATACGCATAGTTACACTAGAATTTTTGAAACTATATATTAAGTAATAACAAATGTTGTTTAAGATAATAAGCTCACCCACAATATCGCTATTGAGATCCTTTGTTTCTTGGCACTTCTACCAAGTGAGTCAATGTAGGATTCTTGGTTGTGCTTCATCATCACAACACAAGGAATGACTAGTGTCGACTATTCACAAATTACAATAATATTGAAATCGTTATACAACTAGCACAATTTATAAATAGATTATCTAAGGAAAATAGATAAAAAAACATACCCTTGATGATATGGCAGCATAATATATGACTTGTTTGCATAAGGCCTTGAACGTCACTTCATGGTGGTTTCGAAGCACATAGCAGATACATGAATCCGAAACTGTCATTTTGGTGGACTTCGAGCACCTTATAATGCAAATGCCTACACCATAAAGACAATAACATCAGTTATTACTTTTTATTCAAACAACTAATTCATCATCGATCCATGCATTCAAACAATAAAGGTAGTAGTCACGCACATGGCGACTGACTTGATGATTGACACATTTGACCAATCCCTCTAGAATACCCCCCTGTGAAATCAGACATATATATCTCGAATCGATGTGCTTGTCCTACTGCAGCTTGATAGTGAAATATTGTATGGTCATCCTCCATAGTGATTGGATCACTATGAGGTGATGTCAGCTCCAACACCGAGTGCAAAAGTTTCATTTTAGTTGACAAACCAACCAATATCCTTTGCTCCTCCAAATCAGTTCTAATCATGAAACTGATGGGTGCCTACGATTGAACTGGTGCGGCAATACTTTTTTCCATTTCTCTTATCAGATTTTGGTCAGCTCATTTCATAAGATATTAGTAATTAAGTATATGGTTGCAATGATTAAGAGTACTTATATGTTGAAAGAGTTAAACCAATCGAACTGGCCACTACACTGTCATAGTTTGTGCATAACATAGTGTTGGTCTTTGTGGGATTGGCACCGGTTAATAAATATCACCATACTCTACAACAATGTCATCCATAACCACCCGTGCATGGTAATGTCAAGTGGTTCACACCAGCACATTGTCATTCAGATTGGAGGGGAAAAGTTTACCCCATGCCACCATGACATCTTGATCTTCAGATTGTAAAAAAATCGCGCACTCACAGATGCCTGAATGTTATATGAAATTTGTTTAGATGGAAATTATGAAATCCTAGTTCTATGATGAGATTAGACAAGTGATTATCTTATCCTCATATTTCTAATTAAATGTTGGTATATGTTGGGATAAAACTACACTATAATTAATATAGAATTATAACAAACTATTAGGCAAGTGTACCTATTCGTAGTAGTAAAACAAGTGTCGTATCCACAAGGAGATTGTTCAATTATCCTAGTTTAGGTAGTTAAAAGAAAACTGTAAAAGGGGTTTAGCCGGAGGCAAGCTTGATTTGTTGTTGGATTATTAAAGAAATAATAAAAACAGTAAAAACAGTTGTGAATTAAGTGGATGGTAAATGTGCTAAGGAATGACATCGCCCAATTATAACTCATAATAATTATAATCCTAGTTTGCTCTTATTTGTCTGTTAAGAATTTTATCTTGTGGCCTTTCTAAATCATAGATAAGGACAGCTCTTAATTAATTCATTAAACTTCTTACAATCAGAAAAAGTCTAAAATCATTAATTAGCTTTAAGTGAGAATTCTTTTATAACAGCGATGGATTTTATCTGCTAATCAAGGAGATAATATCTAACGTTTGTCTCTTTGTGGTCTATTCTCTAATTTTACAAAATCATTGAAATTAGAGAAACCGTAAATGAGTAAAAATGATCAGTTCTTAAACATTTAATAATAGAGAGAGACAAAACAAATATTTATAAGCAAACTCGGTATTATAAATACGCTGAGTTATTTTGGGTTAAACACCCATCCTAAGCACAATTATGAGATTACTCAGACATTGACAGAAATAAAAACAGAGTAGACTGAAATATTCATTACTCAGGAACTGCCTGCGAATAACGGGTCTGCACTCGCCTGCCTCTTTTCTCTCTTTGTAATTTACTGCTTCTGTTTGAGTACGTACGTGAGAGGTGAAATGGTAAAAATAAATAAAAGATGGAGAAGTGTGGTGATACGGGAGGAATTAAATGGAAGAGAATGGAGTGTGGAGCTGTTTGTGATTTCTTCAGCCTCTGGTCGTACGTTGTGTGTTTAAGCAGTAATGGTGTTGGGTTTATATAGAGAATTGAGGAGAGGCAGATCCGTACGTGATTGAGCATTGATTGCTCTCATTAATTTAGTTCATTGATTGCAGGGGACAGAGAGCTGGATGCGTGAGAGATTTTGGTAGGCGGTGCGGGAGTAGATAGATAAGGGAGTCAAGTTGAAGACGACTGCGCGAAGAAGAAACTGGTCGCGACTGTAATCAGCCTTGAGTCCGCCTGCATAACCGCCCATTAAGTGGCGGTCTCCTCTTGTTTGTCCGCCTGTATAAGTGGCGGACAAGAGTGGAGCGTCCGCGAGGCGGTAGCCTGTGTGCCGTCCGCTAGTTAAGTGGCGGACAAGAGTGGAGCGTCCGCGTGGTCTTCAGGAGGTTGCCTATGCCTTGTCCGCCTCTTATTAGGAGGTTGCCTATGTCTTGTCCGCCTCTTATCAGGAGGTTGCCTATGTCTTGTCCGCGAGGAGGTTGCTTGTGTCTTGTCCGCATCTTATCAGGAGGACATGCCTTATTTCTTCCACCGGCTCTAGATTCTTCGTTTGGACTCCGTTTTCTGAGCCGTTTGCGCCTACGCGTTCGTCTCTTCGTGTACTTTGCTCCCAGCTTGGTTTTCCTCATGTTTAACCAATAATTTTGTGATATAATAATAAAACATAAACTAGAGGAAAACTAACCGAAGTGGAGAAATGAGCAAGAAAAGTGCTAATATTATATATGAAATACACCTATAAAACATGCTCATTTAGACACTTATCAGTATAACATGGAGACATGCATAGGGAAACCGTTCAACCGAGTGGACACTACTTCCCTATACTTATGTACTATGCTCCTGATTGAGTGACTCAACTGGTGGTGAAGAAACTTTTTGGCTGCTAAGCTTCTCTGATCTATACTTGGACATAGCCTTAGCGATCCTCTGGTCAACACTCTTGTGAATCCTTTACTCCATCTCAGTAGTTAATCGTAGATGCTCCTCATAGCTGATCATCCTACCTTGTGCCTCTTTTCTAGACCCAAGAATGCCAAATGCTTGGTGGATACCAACGTGCTTACCAAAACCAATAGCACAACCTAGATGATCCTTCTTTCCAAGAGCATGTGCAAGAGGGTCATCATTCCTTTCTAAAGTCCAAGTGCCCCGGGTGAGCTGAGAGATTAAGTCACCCTAATACAACACACAATATAGTTATTAATCATTCATAAGTTAGATATACAAACCAAATGACCAATTTGACTAAAAATAAACATAATATGACTTTGAATTTAAGTACATACCATTTGATCGATAATTACTCTCGTGGCGTCATCGTACTGAAGGATTTTCAGGAGTCAAATTTATGAGAATGTGGCTTAAACCTTAGACTTTCATTCTTCTGTCACTGATATCCACTGAGCCATCTGTTGGTAGATAACCCTTTTGCTCTCATTCTGGTACACATTGGGCAGTACTTTTTCCACCTAAGCGATGCAGGAACAAATTTTTCTTCACATTGGCTTGTTTTCTCACAAAGAGCCTGTATAAATATGACTTTGTTAGGTGATATAAACCACTAAAAACGCATAATAGAGCATAACATATATAGATATGAATAAAATCCACCTTGTACTCCGTGAGTGATGATACTCAACAAACTCTATCCATTGCTCTTCAGTGATGCCTTCCTACTTTTCTCATAGTGGCATTTCACCACCGACATCACGGTCTGCAACATCTGGATCTTCTGTAGCAGGCATCCTATGAATGTACTTGTCGGCTAGCTTATTTTTGTGATCCCAGAACTGCTTCAACGTTGATGATAGCACATCTTTTTTAAGAGCGGGATCCACGCAGAAATGAGCCTACATACATGATTATTCAGTTAGTAACAAGTGCATAAATACTCTTTTTATTTTATAACTACATACTAATAAAATATACATGTACCTGAAGTTACTCAAACATGGTATCCTTCAACGCTTGAGGCACTTGTTTCCAGTTATGGTTTATGTTGCAGTATGTCTTCACCAAATGGCTACTGTAAGCTTTGAGGTCATTCTTCCAATCTTCGTGAGGTTGGTTGTACTCATTGAATTGCACTTCTTTCGTAGCAAGGCCTTTGTTGGCCTTTAGTGCACGTGTGGGGGCTCTCTTTATTCATCTTCTAGAGCTTTGGTGTGGCAACCGCTGGCTCTTTAGTTTGATGTGAAGGGCCAACCTCAGCCTCATGTGCAGGAACTAACTAACCGCTCTTTTTTTTCTTCTCGCCTCGTGTGACCCACTTAGTTGGCCTCTTTTGTCGTGGCTCAACATCTTCAGTCGTGAGGAACTCTCTAACGGGGTCTCCATAGGGTGATCATCCACTACGAAAATGGAAAACCACTCACATTAGATGAAGTCATTATATAAATTAAGATAAGTACTATGGAACATATCAATAAGAATACTTAAGATGAAATTACAGCCTACATGCTACTAATAAAATTACCTGATACAAAAACTTAAATCATTTCATATTTTTAGCCCAAACAACCTCATCATGGTCTGACTGTGCGTAAATCAAGGTTGTTTTCAATATCATCAATCGAATCCGGCAATCCTGCTGTAAACAAGGGTGCTTCCTCTATCACCTCATTATCATCATCATATAGTTTTCACTTTCGATGAGAACTGTGCTTCTCCCTGGAAGAACGACAGACCATCTACAGTATTTTGGATCCTCAACATACCACACTTGTTCACAATCCTTTCCTAGAACAAATTAATCATCCTTATAGCCGAAACGTGAAAGATCAACCAAAGTACTCCATCATTTTTCGTATCCATGTCGGTTGTCGGCCAATTTTCAATGGAACAATGAAAAGGAATCAATGTGGTAGTCTAGTTCCCAAATGTCCTCAATGACACTATAATACCAACTAGAGATCCTAACTGGTTGAGATCGGTTACCGATTTGGTACTCAGTGACTGCTGCTTTAATTTTTACCCCACTGTTCCGGTTTATTGATTTAGCATCTTGGCGCGTAGTGTTGTACGTATACCCATCAAAATGAAATATTAGTTTCAGGTCCTATTGACAAACATCCGATTTCTTCACTTATAGCTTATGGATTCGATGATGCTAGTTCAAACACGACCTTTGAACCATTGGACAAATACTCAGTTTTGTTCCTTTATCAGCTAAATGTGGTATTGCGTAAGATTTCACTGTCTTAACTCAACCATATGGGTATCAAAACAAGGTTCAACAACCTCAAGGTGTTGTATGACAAACAAATGTGCTTGATGAATAAGATGACGCGAAACTTGCATAATCTTTCTCTGCTAATGACACCTTTACCCTTAAATATATTGTAGTGTCGTGGTTTTGGAATACCAATTGACTCCGCCTCATTCAAATAATTAGTCATAAATTTGTGACTTCCCCGTCACTGTTGCTTCAATAATTCTCCCTTTTGGTCGATACCTATTATACATTCTACTTTTCAAAATACTCATGTACCGTTCAAAAAGGTACATGTATCATAAGTAGACCGGACCACAAAATTGGATATCTCGAACAATGTGTACAATTAAGTGCACCATTATGTCAAAGTAAGATGGTGGAAAATACATCTCAAGTTGACATAATGTGGTAACAATTTCACGTTGTAGATCATCGAGAGAGGTTACGTCAATTGTCTTGAAGTAGACAATGTTGAAGAAAAAACATAATCGGGTTAACACATTTCTAACATCAGTTGGCAATATCCCTCGGATTGCAACTGGAAGAAGATGTAACATTAGCACATGATAATCCTGAGATTTCATGCCTAACATTTTCAAATCTTTCATCGATACAATGTTATTCCAGTTTGAAAAGTACCTAGATGGTACTTTTACTGTGTGCAGACATTTGTAGAAGCTAATATTTTTGTTATTTGAAAGTGTATTGCATGAAAAAGGTAGCTATATTCGTTTCTCATTCTCTTGTGGGTTTCGTATACCCATGGATTGCATGTCTTTTCTCATTTTCAATCTTTCTTTCGTTTTGTAGGGTACGTTGAGCAAAGTCCCACTCACTGCCTCACCAACATTCTTCACAATGTGCATGATATCTAAACAGTGTCTCATAGGCAGATGACACCAATATGATAGATCCCAAAAGATAGAACACTTTTTCCAATTGTTCTTTGCCAGTTTGATGTGTTTCTAAATATATTTACAATGTCTTTAACCATTGCATATACTTCCTCAAAGGTCAAAGGTAAACAGGCCACACGATTCTCGACCTCATCATTGAACAATTTTCTCTTTGTTATTCGATAAGGGTGGTCTACAGGTAGAATACATCGATGACACATGTAAAAATTCTTCCTAAAATGTTTTAAACGGTTTGTACAAGTATCTTCCTCTCATACGGGACATGCAAATGTTCTTTTCACCATGTATCCAGACAAGTTCTCATATGCAGGGAAGCCGTTGACAGTACAGACCAACAACGCCTTGAGCGTGAATTTTTCTTTTGCGTAAGCATCATACCCACAATCCCCTCATTCCATAATAGCTTCAAATCATCAATCAGTGGGGTGAGATACACATCAATGTTATTACTTGGCGGCTGCTTAGGACCAAATATCATGAGTGATAACATTATGTACTTTCATTTCATACACAACCATGAGGGAAAATTATAATCACTAGCAAAATGGGCCAAGTATTATGTTAGCTACGCAACGTGCTTTACGTGTTCATCCCTTCAATACATAACCTAAGCCTCAGACTCCTATCTTCATTTTTGAAATGTTCTTTGTATCATCTGTTAATGTTTCTCCACTAAGGCCCATCTCCTGGATGTCTTAGTTTTCTCATCTCTTTTTTTACCCTCAGTTTGCCACCGTAAATTCTTTGCATTTTTTTGGATTGGAAAACAGCTGTTTGAATATAGGTATGATCGATAAGTACCACAATAGTTTAGCTGGAGGAATTTTTTTCTGAACAGAGGAGGAGTCACCATTCTTGAGCTTGTATCGGGACAATGAACATTTCAGACAATTGTCTAGATGCTCGTAAATCACCCATATACAACACACAATTGTTTGGAGATTCATGAATCTTTTTATATTCAATCCCCATTGGACACATCCATTTCTTTACCTCGTAAGTGGTGGTAGGGAGACTGTTCTCATTTGGAAGCATATCATGAAGCAGCTCAAGAAGTTCCATGAAACTCTTGTCACTTCATCTATATCTTCCCTTCAAGTTGAACAAATTCATAACAAGCGTCAATTTTGTGTACTTAATGCACGTAGGGTACAAGGCTGTTTTGGATGCATCTAACAACATTTGACACTCATCTGCCCTATCGAAAAAATTGTCCTCAACATTGTTAAGCATCTCGTTCATTCGCTCATCATGGTAAGTTATCTCACTATCAACACTGACTCCTGAATTACTAGGGAATTGATTCGACTTGTTGTCAGTATCAAAGGTCTGGTCGATTCTACAGTGACACCGATCATTAGTACTGTACGAAGTTGAAGCATTGTATTGAATAGATTTTCCATGAAAAATACATCTTCTGTAATGTGGCATGAAACCATGGGTCTTCGGATGGAATTGTATGTCGCCAATGCTTGAATATTTCCTTACCACACTACAATCAACACAAGGACATGAAATTTTCACCTCCTTTGTTTTGTCCTTGTGTTGCACTGTCGCTTTACAAAAAAAAAAATTGAGCATTTTGTCAAAGTTTTCCCCCTTGACCACCATACATCTAGTCACGCTCCATATTATATGTGCAACAATCACTAGTGTGAGAACACCTACCTAAAACTAAAGTGTTTATGTAATATGGTTTACATTTGCTTGCACGTGTTTATATCTTAATGGAGCGTGACTGAAAGAGTGTTAAACAAGCTAGCCTAACTATAAGGTTCAAACCTATATAAACTAAGATTTTAATTTCAACAAATCATTGCATTTTAAAATCAGAAACCAAAGTTATATTGCTTTGTTGCTTTTATGATGTATAAAGGAAGAAGGAGGATAGTTGGTAGAAGGGCAACGACAGTAGTGAGACCTGATAAAAATAAAATAAAATTTGTTATATTGAGAAAAATTACAATATTACTAAGACATTTCTAAAAAAAATCGGCATGACCTTTGCATAATTGTACGCATCCCATCCTTGTTATTAAGCACTCACCAAAGTCATACAACCACAAACTTTCCAACAATGGCAGAAAACAAACTAAATACGAATTCAATCATCAAACCACATTTTTAAAAAAAATCAATTCTTCACTAATTATTTGGCAACAATTGCAAATTCAGACCATCAAACCAACAATTTCAAACCACAATTTCACTAGCTAATTGGCAACAATAATCAAGCCACATTTTAATACAATTGGCAGTAATCAAATACAAATTCTAATCTAGCTACAACTTCTAATGTTTATTGATTGCTTCACTATGTGATGTGACAAAATAAATCAAAAACCTCTATTGTTATAAACGCAGTGGGAAGAAGATAAGTTTGAGAATATTACTAGTTTAGAGATTAACTGTTTTCAGCCTCGTCTTCAATTTGGCGTGCGACAAATGCAGCAACTCCTAAGTGCTTTCAACCCCATCTTCAATCTGGTGTGCTAGATGCAGTAGTTCCTCAAAGGCTTAGACGCAAGAAGTGAATGAAGGCAGGCTCAAGGCATGTATGTTCATGCTTGCCATTTAGGTTATCAAAGTTACCTTGGAGACAATAATACTGGTTCCAAATTGAAGCCCGTTATTCAATATGGTGTGCTAGATGCAACAATTAATCCTACAGAGGCACAGACACAAGAAGAATGACTGACGTAGACCATGTAATAGTTCGCTAGTTAACCAGAGTTACAAAATTACCGTGACAACAAAGACATTGAACACAGACAAAGATCATGTATGTTTGCCATATTTTACACAACTGGATTAAGACAGCAAAGCATGTATGTTCGCCAGCTACACACGACGAGAATGAAGACAACACATGTAATTCCTTGTTCGTCGGTAAACTAGGATTGAAAAATATATTACCGTCAGTGAAGAAACAAGAAGATGATGAATTGAAGACAGACGCAAAGCATATATCGTGTTCGCCAGTAAGGGTTGTGAGACTACCGAGAGTGAAGATGCAACAGTTCCTTACGGCACAGACACATAGAAGAGAAGAAAGAAACCGGCGAAATACACATTCCTACCAGCTTGACCCATCTTTGGTTAAAACCCATACTTCAAAGAACAGACATGACAAAAGATCATTCCACTTTGTTGTAGGCTTAAGCCATATCCAACTTAAGGGGAAATAATCCTCTTATAGAAGCACTTGAGCATTTCATGGAGAGAATAATCTCATGAGCCATAACAATATTATCAAAAATTAGCCTCCGGGAACAAAAGCCCCTTGGTCCTCAGAAATCATCTTTCCTATTACATCCTTCACTTTGTTGACCAAAACTCTTGCAATGGCTCTATAAATCATATTTTATAGGGAAATGGGTCTAACGTCTCGGATAGAGACAACTCACATGTTCTTTGGAGGAGCAGAAATACATGTGATTGACACCAACTGTCATAACATTAGTGTTGAGGATAAAGAGGGTCGTATTAATGAAGATATTGCCAATGATGTCCTAATAGTATTGATGAAAACACCATTAATTCCATTAGGGTCAGGGGACTTCCTTGGGTGCATTTGTTTTAGTGCATAAATGACTCCATCTCTTGTGAAATATCGCCTCAGAGATCATGGTGTGACTCAAGAACCCGGTTCTTCAAGCAAAGCAAATGCAGGTTCTACTATGGGTTAGATGTACGAAATAAGCTGTAAAAATGATTTCGGAATGTGGGCTTAAAATCTGTCCAACTAGAAACCCTAGTTCCATTCGTGTCACTAGGTTCAATGATTGTATTTTTCTTATGTCTGGTTTGAACTTTGTTAAAGAAGAATAAGGTATTACAATCTCCTTCTTGAATCCATTTGTGCCTCGAGCCCTGTGCCCAGCAAGCTGATTTAGGTCCTTCCAATGAGCCAAATTGTCCGGGGTAGGATTAGCAAATGGCCACCTAATCAATTTCACCCTTAATCTCTATGACATTCAGATTCTCGAATCTAAACTTTTGACCCCCTTAATGCTTTTGAGCCCGGCCACATTTGGTGACCGTATCTTGGTAGTTTTCCTGGCCATGGGGGGTCCTTCATATATTATGGACGATCTGCTTGCATTGTAATTCTTCAACCCAATAATTATCAAAGTGAAATAGCTTCGGTCCACCAAATTGGTTAGGAAAAACATTCAGCTTGATAAGTCTATGATCAGATGTACCGCACTAAAGATGGTAGTTTATGACCAATGGGAAATAGAAGACCAGCCAGGGTTAGCGACAAAACGGTCTAGGCGACACCATGTATTATGTGTCCCTACCTCTTATCGGTAAAGGTGAAAGCATCCCCTACATAGCCAAGATCATAATTCTCCAAGCTTTTGTAGAATTTTGTCATTCTGCTTCTATTCCTATCATAACGACCTTGTCGTTCATAACTGTACAAAATTTCATTGAAATCGCCAAAGACAAGCCATGACTGTGACCCTAGTTCATTAAGATTATCCACAAGAGACCACGTTCTCTACCTGTCATTTGTGTTTGGCCAGCCATAAATACCAGTGCATCGCCACCCTGAACCATGCCATCGATCAATCTAGCAATCAATATGATGAGAGGTGAACAATCAAATTTGAATTTTTATTGGGTCCCTTCAGAAAAGGGCAAGTCCTTCTCTTCTACCAGTTTTGTCGACAATAAAGCTATTGTATCATCTTCATCGATGAAACTACGACATTTCAGCCCTAAACCTTTTGGTTTCAATGATGAGGAAGATATCTGGAGCCTGTGACCAAATGACATCGGCTACCCAGCGGATTGTAGGTGCCAGAACCAAACCACGATAGTTGATGGCCATAATACTCATGAACCCACTCAATTCAGGTTCGTAAACAGAGAGGCTACCTAATCGGGGTACCAGATCCAAAGTCAGAAGTTCCAATCAGGGCATCAAAACACTGTCAGAGCGCTAAAATTCGATGCACAAAAACTAGAGGAATTCACAAAAAAGGAATACAAGATCCCCAATCACAGGATGCAAATATAAATCTTTTAGGGAAAAAACACTTATAAAGCTGCTGCAATCGATATGCGGCAATAAACTTTAGGGAGGGAGCGCAAGCGTCACCGAGATGAACGCAAAATTACCAGGAATGGGGAGAGATTTTGCTATAGAGTTCGCAAACAGCATGTAGAATCCGGACTACCCCGAACAAGGGGGACATGGACTCCCGCAGAAGGAAGAATGGTGCGGGAACAAGTACGTATTGATTGGGACTTACGTTGTCCATAACATTACTCTATTTTTTGTTTTATAAGAGGTGTAGATGAACTATGCTTCAACCCGCACATTATAGAACCCATTGTCTAACCAACATGTCTCTGCAATGAGGCATAAGTGGAGGAGAGGAAACTGAAACAACGGGAATTCTAGTCGTTATATATCTTTTTTTTGGTTTTGTTATATGGTCATAAACAATGCTATTTTGACACGAGGTCAACTAATCATTACAAAGAGATCAAAATATTTATAAATTCAAGAAAAATGGAATACAGATAACACTAGAATGGAAATGAAGTATTAATCACCGTACGGGTTTGTATAAAGGCTTACTGTTTGCCTTTATATAAAGGCACAACTCTAATTGGCTAATATAGGCCCCATTCTTTTGCAACCCCTTCATCTCGTTTGGGCCTGATTGACCCAGCTGATGGTTTTAACCCATTTTTTTGGGCCACCTTATTGGACGTTCTCATCTTCAAATGGGGATGATGGGAACCACATTAATCAACGGTAGGTTTACATGTACGAGAGGAAGTTGGGACTATTCAATGCGGCAAGGGATTTTGAATCCCATAAATGAAGCCAGCTTCTCTGATTATTCTTCTGCTGCTCCCGAATCTCAACATACGTGCAGCCAAATGAAGAACGACGTTGTGCTTCGTCTCTGAAATCTCCCTTCTCCAGGTAAACAATTCTCAAATGTAGTTCCTTTATCACTGTCTCTTGTTTCCATTCCACATTTTCTAACTCAATTTTCTTCGTCGTGGCAACCCAGGGCGATTTCGACAGCGTACATTGGCTAGTGTTTAAGGTTAGTACTGTACACTCCCACTTGTAAACTCATCTTCTTCAACACAACTCAGTTGCGATTTGATTTGTTCCATTTTAATTCATTTTGTTTGTCGATCCACAAACTGTGACACTCGCACAATGGTGATAATCTTTTTAGGTGGGTGTACATTTTCTACGATAAGCATCTCGCAGAAGTTCCAAACGTCGGTGCGTACAGTTTCTTTCTCCTCTTTCAAATTACAGTCAACTTCTACTTTCTTTGCCCTTTGCGATTTTGCTTGAACAAATCGCACATTGTAGTTGTTGTTATTCTGCTTTGAGCATAGGGATCTCTGTGTGTCGAGTTTGCTTCATTTACACACTTCTGTTGTGCAACTATTCTGTGAAATGTTGGTCGCTACTTTCTGGGGTGCTGAAAACAATGTGACATTTTTACATACTGCCTAAGAACTACCACTTCGTTAGTTCCACTGCTAGGTGTACATGTTACTGACGTTATAACTAAATGAGCATACTAGTCATAACATGTTCGAATATATACATGTCTAGTATTTACTTCAATGGCAATGAACAATGACAATGCTGGAGGGGGTGATGACGAAAATAGGGCAAATAGGCCAAGGCCCGCATTTAGGTGGAGTTTCCTAGATGTAGAGTTACTTCTTAAGATCATGGTAGAAGCTGCTGAAGCTCAGTTAGGGAAAGGGGGAAACCTGACTGGTTATAAGCAGAAATGGGGCTTGGTTACAACAAGGCTCAACACAGCTAGAGGACAGCCACCTGTGTTGACAAAATCCCAGTTAAAGAATAAAAGTGAGCACATCAAGACACAATGGCGTATCTGGAAGCGGTTGGTAAAACATGAAACTGGTTTGGGATGGAACCCAGACACAAGGAGTGTGACCTTTTCACCAGAATGGCTTGAGCGAATGAAACAGGTGAACAACTGGTAATTACATTGTTGGTCATTATTTAAAACTTTAAATATTGAAGCCATTTCTGTTATAACAGGAGAACTTGGAGCTAGCGAAATTCTGTCAGGATTCACAATTCCCTCTGTATTTGCTGTCTGAGATGGAACTCCTGTGGGGGCAAGCTCATGCCACTGGAGAATTTAGTGCTAGACCTGGAGGTAGTAACAATGGCCAAGGATCCTTTGGATACATAGGTAGTAATGGCGATGAGGGAGGTAGTGATGATGAAGATGAAGATGCCCTTAGGGAAAGGATGATTCCCCCCTGTCACATTACCTATTCTGACAGTCAGACAGGTAGTGCAATGGACATATCTGCTGCATATGGTAACAATACTGCAGCTTCAGGTTTCAATGCTGCCATGGGTCAATATGCTAGTAACAATGCAGATGGCAACAGCTTTCCCTCACACAACCTGCCCAATCTTGGTAGTCAACCATTAATGGAGCTTCTAACACAGTTCACTCCAGAGGGGCTTGGAGCAAAGAGGCCTACCCAGCCCATTAACAATGCTCGTGGATCCAGTTCTAGGATGGGGAACCCAGTGGTGGACAATACAAATGCTACTAGAGATGGTACTCACCATGATGAAGTTGGTGGCAGTTTACAAGCAGCTAGGAAGGAAGTGAACCCAAACAGAAGGAAAGGTAAAGAACCTGCTGATGGAGAGGGGGGTAGCAGTAAGAAAAAATCTAGGGGGAGTGCCAAAGAAAGGGCAAGTCTAGGGGTTGAACGTTTGGGAAATGTGGGGGAGAACTTGGTGGACAAGTTTGGTAACTTTGAGAAATTTCTGCAGAACTTTCAGGCCACAGTATCCACTCCAGACACTGTCATCGATGTGGATCAAGCTTCTGCTATCCTCAGGGGGGTTCAAGGACTCAGTCTGCATGAGTTTACTTTTGCTGTCACTGCTATACATCGAGAAAAGGCAAGGATTACAGAATCTGAGGGGAGATGCAGAGATTGTTGAATGGGTTCGCATTCTACACTACTCAGTGTATGGGGGTGTGGATAAGTAATTGTGGGCAGTTGTGACACCATTTTTTGATCTAGCTTTGCATTAGGCTAGCTTGTAAGATATTATAATGCACTATTATGACCTTAGTGGGTAGTCAGAAGTTTAGATTAATGTTATGTGGTTGAATGGGTTAATCCTTACTAATGCCAATCTTTTGTTTTTGGAGATTCCCATTAGGGGACTAGGCAATTGGCAAAAGTAGTCAGATTATGTACTAATGTTAGCTTGAAAACTCTATTTGTGAAATGCAGTTAGTGGTTTTATCTGTTTTAGTTATACCTTTGGCCTATATTAGATTTCCTTACTTAACGCCTGTCAAACATTTTCATTATGCAACAGCAATGAAAATGGACATACTTGTGGCTGCTACAATTAGAAAACGGTTAATGGAGAATAAGGCAGACCTGTTTAAATATATGGTTCTTCTGGCGTATGAAGAGTTTGAAGCTGAGTTTATGAAAACCTTAGCCTCTTGCCATTATGACCACATTAGGCAGTACATGACTAGTGGGCACAAAAGGAAACGACACAGTTGCCAGATCTGCTGTTCAAATGGGTTTTTGGAACAAGTTTACTACTTCTTCCTGGAGTTAAAAATTACTTACAACTTCTCCTTAGCCAACCACATTGAGGATATGCTTCATGGCAGTCAGAGACCAGATTACAATGCCATAAACAGAAGAGTAGGGAAACTGACAGAGAATATGGCGGTTAGGAGATTGAAGAAGGTGACAGGATTAACTTATGATGAGTTTATATATGCTGCCAGTTTGACAGAGGACCCAAACTTCAGGGACGTATTAGGTTGTTTGGTTAATGATGAGGAAATATGTGAAGTTATCAGGGTTCAAATGGAGGTTGACAATAAGAAGAAATGTAGGAGTTTAGTTAAAGCATAAGTCTAGATGAAATATTCTGCTAGTGTTGATCTGCTCATACCTCCTTTATGTCCTTTTCAATTGTTTTATTGTCTTTCAGTAAGCATATGTAAGATTGGTTAGCCTGAACTTTAATAAAGTTATGTTGTTTATGTCTTGTAATGTTTTTTCTCTGTATCTACAACATGGAAGTTATGTCCAAGTATGATGTAAGTTCGAACTGTAAACATAATATAATTTTCATTGCTTAAACCGCCTACTGGCACATGAAGGTTACAATAGTCCATCCATAACAGCACACCTAAACACAATAAACAGGAGACACCAACAATAAAACATAACCAAACAACACACTGCAACATTAGCATGCTAACGGCAGTGTTTAGGGAATTAGAAAAAAACTAGCAGATTTCAAATTGACTAAGTTATCCTTCACTGCTGTGTGCATGCGGAAGCTACTTCATCTGGTATTTCTGGATAACCATCTTCTCCAATCCTACATGTGAACGTTGGTGGTAATCTTCCTGCCAATTCAGGTGGAAACTGAGCAGTAAATGTCTCATTCTCTCCTTGGTGTGGCGAGTCGGTGGTAGAACCAGCAGAAGACAGCTCAGGGGCATCATTGGCAGGTATGTTGCTTTCTTGCCTTTCTGATGTCCCCTCTTGTGGAGCTTTCAATGCTCCTAGACGAGCCCCTTTTCTAGCATTGTCTCTGTTCACTTTCTTCTTCCCACGGTTATCCACTACTTTCTTGTTACTCTCTCCTTTCTTACCTGACTTTTCCATTATGATTATAGAGAGGTATGGGTGTGGATATCTTGTATATTGTTTTGTACCTGATGTTTGCTGCCGATTGCTTTTTATATAGCATGGAGTGTACTGTCAAATTTATTGTCATCTGAAACGGTTGGATGTGGATGGTCTTTTCCTAGACAACCACCTCTGTTGTTAACAAGGGTCATTTATTAACATTTGACTGCACAGTTGGACTAAATTTATTGCCAGAGTACTTGTATGGTAACTGGTGGGGTAAAATGGTCGATGTGATTGCACCATAACCATGTTGTACTGGACGTTAGATATCAGTGAGTGTGGTTCTTTGTACTAGTCTTGGAAAAATGTAGTTGTCTGGAAAAGTAGTGCACAATTAAATGAGGATAGTCAAATCCAACCATATTTGTGAAGATCAGACAGTTGTACACTCTTCCCACTGTTGTGTGCACGTTACAGATTCATAAATTTAAATGCAAGTTCCAGAGCAACGGTTGTGTCTAGGCTGAGCAAAACATACAGCTAACTAATAGAACGCAGGTGCATATCACATATTTTTAATGAGGTGAAGCACTGGTCAGTTGGTATTAAATTTTTTAGCCCGTTAAAATAATATAAAGTGTCTTTGGCCCAACTTTTTGTTTATAAGAATAAATCAAGGTAGGCTACACTTTTTTAGAGCTTTGACCACGTGTGGTCCGTCCAGCCTAATTTTATTTTAAAAAATATATATATGTTTATTCTTTTAAAAAATATTAGTCGATTCAATTTATTTTAGTGAAATGAGACATGCATGCTCTCTTTTGTTATGTATGATTTTTAAACTCATCTTGGTTTTTAGAGTAATTGCATCATTTTGTACAGCTTTGTAGTTAGCTTTAAGTGTGTCAGGATATATAATAATGTGTGGTGCATGTTGTCTACTGATCAATAATGTGTACAGGTTGCAGTTTAGTTACAAAATGGCAACAATTACACCAGAACAAGCTAGGGCAATCTTTGAGAAAATAAGATATGACCCACATAAGATGAAACTCTTCTGCGATGCAATAAGAATGGACATGATTCAGTTGACAAAGGAAGCAATTCAGTTTATTGCTGAAACTACTGAGTTGCTAAGCACACAGTTAAGAACACCAGTGCACACTTCCAAGCTTAGAGGGGCTGATTGGGTATCAGAATTGTTGGACATCCCACAAAGGAACTATAATGCGTTCAGGATGAACCGCGAAACTTTTTTGCTATTAGTTGACACCCTAGAAAATCAATATAATCTACAACATAGCAATAGGATGAGTCCAAGGGAAAAGGTGGCAATATTTGTCTACGTCCTTGCTCACAAATCGTCTGTTACGGATGCCATGGAAAGATTCCAGAGATCACCATCAACAATTCATAGGCATTTCGAAGATGTGCTAACTGCGGTAGACATGCTTGGTGGTGACATTGTGCGTCCAAGAGTACCTTATAACAGTGTACCGCATCACATTTTATCCAGCTCATACTATTATCCGTATTTCAAGGTCTGTAACATTGTTACGCTTTCTATTATGATACATGTATGCTGATTCGTATTGGTTCATTATTTTGACTGTGATTGTCTACATCTGATCTAGGATTGTGTTGGTGCCCTAGATGGGTGTCACATTCAGCTGATAGTAGGTGAACATCACAAACTGAGGTTCATTGGCAGGAAAGGGTATCCAACTACCAACGTGCTTGCTGTCTGTGATTTCGACTTAATTTTCACTTTTGTCTGCGCTGGTTGGAAAGGAACTGCACATGATGCAAGAGTTCTAACCGAGTGTATGAATGATCCCTCCTTAGAGTTTCCTAAACCACCGGAAGGTAGTGCTATAACTCAATTGTCATACATTAACCATATGCACATTTGACACTTATCATCATTTGTTTTATTACTGCAGGTAAGTACTATCTTGCTGATAAAGGCTATGCCGATAGGGACTGTATATTGACACCGCACACAGGGGACAAATATCACTAAGCAGAATTCAGAGCTGAGGATGCACGAGGACCGAATGAGTACTTCAAAAAATGTCATTCGTCACTGAGATCTGTTATTGAACGGGCATTTGGTGTTCTCAAGGGAAAATGGCAGATTCTGGAGTGTATACCAAATTATAAAAATGTTGCTAAACAGACAAGGGTGATCAATGCTTGCTTCACCCTCCATAATTTCTGTAGACTAAGCAAATTTGGAGATCCTGCATCAACAATTGTAGACAATGCTCCAGAGTTGATACCCGAAGAACTTGATGAGGATGTTGACGTACCCACTGGCCTTTGTGGTAATCAACAGACAATGGCTGCACTGCGCAACCAAATTACATGTGAGATGCAAGAGCGCGGAAGACAAAGACGCCGCTAGTGTGTACAACCATCTGTGGTAGCACTTCTGTTTTTGAAGATGAATGTTGTGCCGTTGTGTGTGATGGCTTTTTTGGTTGTGGTGTTAAACAATTTCTGCTATACTTTGTAAGCAATTGTGGCAACTATGGTAGCACTGGTTGATGGTTTTTTTTTGTTGTAGTGTTATACAATTTCTGGTATGCTTTGTAAGCACTTGTGGCAACTCTGGTAGCACTGGTTGATGGTTTTTTTGGTTGTAGTGTTAAACAATGTCTGGTATGCTTTGTAAGCACTTGTGCCAACTCTAGTAGCAGTGCTTGATGGTTTTTTTGGTTCTAGTGTTAAACAATTTCTGCTATGCTTTGTAAGCACTTGTACCAACTCTGGTAGCACTTCTTGATGGTTTTTTTGGTTCTAGTGTTAAACAATTTCTGCTATGCTTTGTAAGCACGTGTGGCAAATCTGGTAGCACTGCTAGATGGATTTTTCTGGTTGTTTAACATTTATGGTATGTTTGTGTAATCATGTATTGCAATCTATATGCAAAGTACCAAACCCCAAACAGAATACCACTTCACAATAAACAGGATACCACTTGCATAATTTCAAACCTTAATTTCAGAGTTGCAATCTGTATGCGTAGTATCAAAAACACAAAGAGGATACCACTTGACATTAAACAGCAGGTTACAATCACAAATGACTAACGACTTACAGACACATATTACTACCTAGCGGTGCAGAATAGAATCCAGATGCATAAGCTAAACACTGATGAAGAAATAGGGAATAGTGGTTTACTTTTTCAAACCAGGCGCAATACAAGTTGTGCACTACTTAGACAACATGAAGAAAACTACAACAATAATGAAGACGTAAAGGGTGATTAGAAGATGGGTTGTGTTTGATTGCACATTGGTGACGTTTTTCTCCTGTTGTAGCTTGAACTCTTCAAAGCTACGCATCAGTTGGGTTGTGATTCTCTGCATTTCTTCAAGGCTTGCTGCATTCCTCGGAGGATACGAAGCTGCGGATGATTCAGACTATCGTTCTTCACTTGGTCGTGGATTGATTTCATCCCACCATTTCCAGTAACCACAACTATCGCACTTGTAAAATACCCTACCATAATTGCGTGAGGTGTAGGATATCAAAACCAGCTCTGGGTTGTTGCAGTCACAATTGATGTTCCGAATGTTAGTAGCGGCAATGGAGTTCAGTCCTGTACCATGGATCTTGGCGGCGTATTCAGCAGAAAGATTAGAGAATGTGGAAGGTGCTTAATGGAATGGATTTTGAAAAAACGAACAAATGAAATTGTACTTGAGATGTAGTCCTTCCTGAGTGAGTGCGGTTTGCTCTCCTCATCTTCACGACGCAAATGGTGGTGGAGAGTTCAGGTTCCAGAGTCGGTTGCTCAAATGGTGGCGTACAGTTTCAGAGCCGAGTGCTCAAGTAGTTATGGTGAGTGAAATTTACAGAGCCGCTTCCGGTTACACAGACGACCTAACTATTATCTACTTATAGCTGAGTGGGGCACGTGCTGCACTTGTGATCTTGGGTATGCACACGTGGCATATGATAATACCCAATAATGACGTGTGGCAATCGAAAAAAAAAAAGAGTCGTCCGCTTTCATGTTTCCAGTAAAGAAGAAAGCTGAGTTTGGCCAAACAAAAGAACAACCAATTTCATTATTAACAAAATCAACTACTTTTACAATCAGTCATCAGTTAATATCAGCCCGTATCAGCCATCAGCTGTCAGCCTAAAAACTACAAAAGTGGGGCCATAGTGAGGTTCCGCGTGGGTGAACTTTTTTTTTTATCATAAAAACTTTAAATTGTTATAACTTTTAATATATAAGTCCAAAATGAAAAAAAAATTATATCATTGTTCATCTAAATTCAAGCTCTTCAAAATAAGACCAGTCATGGATATATTTTTACGACTTTAAAAAAAACTTTTTTTACATGTATACGATAATGCACTAAATTGATAATATGATTCATTAATTTTGTATTATGAATCATTAAAATTAATATTATGATTCATTAAGTAATGTGGTGAATTCGATATTTTAACTTTCCTAGGGTGGGTTTGGGGTGTTTTGGGTAGGGTAATCTATTTGGAATTTGTTTTGTATTTTATATTGTAGCAACTAACTCGGTAGGCTACGACCCTAAACCCGCCACCACAAACCCTAAAAATGCCTTCGACGTTTTTAGCTTTCCTAGGGTGGGTTTTGGGGGTAGGGTAATCTATTTGGAATTTGTTCTGTCTTATATTGTAGCAACTGACTCGACAGGTTTTTAGGGTTTGTGGTAGCGGGTTTAGGGTCGTTAGACCCTAAACCCGCCACTATAAACCCTAAAAATGCCTTCGACGTTTTTAGCTTTCCTAGGGTGGGTTTTGGGGTGTTTTGGGGGTAGGGTAATCTATTTGGAATTTGTTCTGTACTTTATATTGTAACAACTAACTCGATAGATTTTTAGGGTTTGTGGTAGCGGGTTTAGGGTCGTTAGACCCTAAATCCGCCACTATAAACCCTAAAAATGTCTTCGACGTTTTTTAAAGGCTCACTATTTGCCTTTATCTAAAGGCATCAATATGAGCCCTTAGATTTAAATGACTTAATCCTATTCATTAATTTAATTTCCTTCTTCTACAACCATCATCCCAGAATACTCATTGCTTTGGAAAATAGCCATGTATTTACTAATATTGTGCCATACACGTATGAAATATGTGCCGAGTGTATATCGTTGATAGACAAAAACTAATATTCATTGCTTAATTGTAACAGATTAATTGTATTTAATGACGCTATGTGTATATTGAACTTATATTGTACATGTACTGCTATTAGCTGAAGTTTTAGATAGGGACAAATGTTAGCCATAGACATTAAAAATATATATGCCATGTGTGTACAAATATATATGCCACGACCTATGAAATATTTGCCACGCATGTATATCGTAAATATACAAAAAGTACTCAATATTCATTGCTTAATTCTAACAGATCAAATGTATTTAATGAAACTAATATATATGCCACAGACCTATGAAATATTTGCCATAGACATTAAGATATGTAAGCCATGTATACATAAAATGTATGTCATAGCTAAATAAAATATTGGCCACGGTTGTATATCGTTAATATTCCATTGCTTATAGTTTATGGTTTAGAGTCTTACAATGCTTGTATTACAAATCCTAAAAATGTTTCGACATTTTTTAACTGACCATATAGTGGTTTTTATGGTTTGTGGTATAGGGTAATGTTGTGTAGAGTAATTTTTAAAAAAATCGTTTTTGAGGCTGGCTACTGAGCTATTTAGTAATTTTGTAACTGCAAATAAATTCCTTAAAATATTATTATTAATTATCTGGTGGTTATCATTTTTCATATATATGGCTAATATTGTCCTATAAAAATGGTTAACATTTTTTCTCTATATGGCTGATATTATTGTCTTTATATAAAGGCTTTTGGTTGTCCTTTATAGGATCTGCGCCTGAGAGAAGATCGCTCCTTATGAAGCTAGGCGCATGCAAGAATGTTGTAATAGATATCTATTTATCAGAATAAGTGGAGTTGGATTTTGCTGGCCGGTCATCAGGGCGGAGCCAGGATTTACTATTAGGGGGGACAAAAAAAATTTAATTGCTACAGTGATAACTATAAGTGACTAGCTTTAAATAATGATTAATTTTATATTTTAAATAAATATCATAATACTATATTAGAAAGAATATAAAACACTGTTAATGCATAATTAAAAATTAATACTAGGTGAAATACAATTAATAAGTCACTTATCATGGCATATAGTGGAGTCCAAACCATATTATATGTAATATACAGGGATAAGCGAACAAATCATCTATTACCAACTATAACAGTAGATTAAACCAAAATCGTTAACATATAGTATATTTTCTTAAATAAATGTTAATAACTTAAACGGGGACAATAAAAGGGCTATAAAGAAAATAAAATAAAAAAGTAATACTCACCCAAAGATATTGTGGAGTATTCATAAGGACAAGGACGGTGGGACTTGGGAGTATTCATAAGGGGGGCTGTAGAAGAAACCATCATCATAAGCTATATTAGTTGAATTGAAAACTGAAATTATAGGGGGCTAGATACCCTAAGCTTGTACGTGGCTCCGCCACTGCGGCGGTCATGCGAGTGTTAGACCACACTTGGACGAGTTGTGACAAGGTAGTATCCAATTAGAACCCGTCACTTGGATGGCCCGATGTTTGTCAATGCCATTTGAAATTCGTGACGTCTTTCCATTCAAGTGGTGTTGAGTCTCGGGGGATGCTTGAACCACGCCGCATGAAACATTGACCGCTCCGCCAGTGGCAACTTGGATGGCCCGACGATGATATGGCAATCGAAGGCTCCATCCGAGTGTGGTTTGAGTCTCAATGTGGGCACTCACACTCCAAGTTTTCACGCCGCTTTGCTTTGCCTTTTTGAACTTCTTTACATTCAATGTACACCTACATTTGAGGTCGGGAATTGGACTCAAAAAAGGTAGTTCGCCTTACATCATCTTAATAATTCTTCCATATCCTTTGCTTTAGCTGATATTTTTTGTTCTTTCCAATTCCTTTATCGTGAAATCATAAGGAGATGTCATTAGAATCATACCAAAGACAAAAGAGAAAGATAAGAGATTTCAGTAATTAGTGGTTCAATAACCTATGAACCTACTCATGAAAACCTTTTATCTACACTTCCAATAAGATACTGCAAATCATCTTTGATGCTATATATCCTAAGGATTAGTATAATCAACAATAAAAAGAGTATCTTACTAAAATTAACTTTTCATTTGAACACACTGATGATCACACAACTCAACATCAGTACTATAGTTTCTTGACCACAACACAAATATCCCTTCATAAATGTCTCTTGCTTTATCCCAAAACCAATGAGTTTAGATTAAACTTTGCAAATTGACTCAACTATTGTTCCACTGACAGTGGGGGATCTTTGATTAATAGTGGATTTATATCTTTATTTGTACACCCTACTTACATATCTTACTATGATATTTATAATGTAGTAAAACGGAGGTTAATGTAAAAACATGGTACCCCTTAGAGGTGTTACCCAACTCACCAAGAGTTATTTCTTCACTCGTCTTTGATAGTTTCACCAGAACAAGCTCTTTGTTTCTTCTTCCACTAAAGCTATCGTTCTTCATATAGTCACACTGTTGTTAAATAACACTAGATTATAATTCATTGAAAATAAAAAAGCATATTAATTTGAATTTCTCAAATTTATCAATAAATCTCTAAATTCAGCTTTATGCTCATATCTAGTGTACAAACAATCACTTCTAAAAAATTTGTTGGAGTGGTGCTTGATAAGCAAAACTAAAAATCATACCCATAGTATAAGGATGGATAATATTATGAGTTCGGCGCCAAAATGAAATTCACCTTTAATGTGGATAGTGATTCATAATCGCCACGAACATCCTCCCATGATATGGTCACATCTTCATTGTTGTTTTATCTATTCACATCATTCTTAATGGTTTACTATCTTTCTCAGTTCTCAGTGCTAGCTTTCTCCTATGGTTTTATCCATAGCATTTGTGATTTAGATAACCTGTCCACCAAGGACACTTAATATTGCCTCTACATATCAATGCTCTTTCCAGTAGATGTTGGAAGTCTTGAGCCCTCTAGATGGTGGTGGAGTTTTTCATTCAAACCAAGACATTGACTTTCGTAAGTCGTAACTAGTAGTTATGTTTTACTTTAATTTCAAACCCTTTTAGTAATTATGTTTGAAATTTTGAATATGTAACAAACTATTTATACTTTGAAATTTAAAAAGAAAATACATAAATCAGTTTTTTAAAATTCATAGGAATACAGGTAAATTGTTTTTCTTATTATAAAAAAAATCTTTTTAATATATCTAGATCACTCAAGCCAATAACAATCCTATCAAAACTGTTAGAGGGGTCCGGAAGTGGAGGAGAATGTATCACTAAATTTTACTCCCTCGTCCTGAATTGACCGTCCTGTTTACTATTTGGACATGTCGTTTGACTTCAATTTTTAATATGTAGATAAATTAATTTTGAAAATTTAAGTTTGCATATGATCCTTACATGATAAACTATATATTACAAAATTTAGTTTATAAAATTATTTTACTTATATGCTTAATATTGAAGTGAAAAAACGTGCCATAAAGCAAACAGGACGGTCAATTCAGGACAGAAGGGAGTAGTGAAAGGCAAATTAGATTGTACGGGACGACGCTTGAAGCAATGTATGGACTGTGCCATGTGGCAGTGAGGTGTCAGCATATGCTGACTGTATAAGTATTTTTTAATATAATAACTTTTAAATGGTTGTAACTTTTGAAATATAGGCCCAAAATAAAAAAAAAATTATATCACCGTTTTCCTAAATTTAAGCTCTTCAAAATAAGACCAAACCTGGTTATATTTTGACAAACTTTGGAAATATTTTCATAATTTACGATGATACACTAAAATGATTATATGATTCATTATTTTGATATTATGATTCATTAAATTGATATTATGATTCATTAAGTAATAACTGATGAATTAGATTACAAACTTCGGAACCGATAAAAATCATTATTGTATTGTAGTGTATTATTATTGTTGTATGGTGTATTTTTAAACCTTATAGATGAATTCATGTATTTTTCATACATACCAAATATTGTTTTGTATTGAATTTTGTTTGAAATTTTTATTTTTTATATGTTACGTGATACACTAAAATGAAGATATGATTCATTATTTTAATATATGACTCATTAAAATTGATATTATGATTCATTAACTAATAAGTGATGAATTAGATAACAAACTTCAGAACCAATAAAATTTATTGTTTTATAGTGTATTATTATTGTTTTATGATGCTTTTAAACCTTATATGGTGAATCACGTATTTTTCATACATACCAAATATTATTTTGTGTTGTATTATTGTGTAAATTTTTGTTTATTATTATATGTTTGCGATGATATACTAAAATGAAGATATGATTCATTAATTTTGATATTATGATTCATTAAAAGTGATATTATGATACACTAGAATGATTCACAAGTCTCATTGTATCAATGGATATATACATGTAAATAATATAAAATTTAAAAGTTGTCAAAACATATCCATGTCTGGTCTTGTTTTGAAGAGTTTGAATTTAGATGAACAATGATATATTTTTTTTTCATTTTGGATTTATATTTTAAAAGTTACAACCATTTGAAATTAATATAATAAAAATACAACCCAGTCAACAAAATAGTCCAGTCAACTGCTGACTGGACTGCCAAATACACAATGTTGTACGCTGTTGGATGCGGCCGTCCCGCAGCCTCTACCTGCTGGTAGTGAAAAGAGGCAAAGATATTTAGTTTAGAGGTATAAATATAATTTTGTAGAAAAAGTTTAAATTTTATTTTTAAGAAAAGCATAGGAATAAGAATTCTTCCCAAGATTGCTTTTTCTCGGCGTCATTCTGGGACAGCGAAAGAAGAAAAAGCGATAGAGAATGGTGGCTAAGGCCATGGAAGTCCTGGGCGATAGAGCGGCGATCATGCGAGATTCGTTGCAACAAAGCCAGACTATAACGGACAACATGGTGTCCATTCTCGGATCCTTCGATCACCGCCTCTCCTCCCTCGAGACGGCAATGCGACCCACTCAGGCATGTATATAATCTAATCACGTCTCTTCAATTCTCTCTTTTATTTCTGAAGGAACTCTTCTTATTGATCGAAGTTTTGGATGATTATGTTACTACTAGATTCGAACGCATTCCATTCGCAAAGCACATGAGAACATTGATAGAACCATCAAGCAAGCTGATGCCATCCTAACCCATTATGATGTTTCCCGGCAGGTTCCTCGTCTTCCTCTATCATTAAATACCAAAGTTGTAAGGGTTTAAGGATTCTAATCTCTTTATTAAACTGTATTAATTGAAAGACTGTGTATCCACTCCTAAATTAGTTATGTTTATGGCTGTTTTGGTGGTATGAAAGAGTCGAACTCTGTTTTATTTTTGTCATGAATTCTTGATTTTGATTTGTTCTGGGGCGAAAATGAGCAGGCCGAAGCTAAAATATTGAGAGGGCCTCATGAGGACTTGGAGGGTTATTTAGAAGCTATTGAACAGTTGAAGGACAACGTTAAGTTCTTCACCGACAACAAGTGCTTCAAGAACAACCCAAATGCTCTCAACCACGCCAATGGTTTGCTCACTCGGGGCGTCTCGAAGCTCGAAGATGAGTTTAGAAACCACCTTACCCTTAACAGGTTTCTGATCTTTTACACTTGTTTTTGAAGTTATGCTACATCTTCGTTTATGTTTCCAACTTTGTTTACCTGAAGTTTGATCCCCTAAATTAAACCCCAAATCCTAAGAGAGCTTAAACTGTACTTAAATATTTGGATAATCTTTTCTATGTACAGTAAACCAGTACAGCCAGATCGTCTTTTTGAATCTCTTCCGGAATCTTTGAGACCATCGACGTCAGGGGATGCCAATAAGTCCAATAACCAGAATAAAGACTCGGAGACTTACACACCACTTGTAATTATCCCACCCCGGATTATCCCTTTGCTGCATGATTTGGCTGATCTTATGGTTCAGTTCGGATTTCAGCAGCAGGTGCTTCGGGCTTATCGGTAAACACTTGCAACCATATCTCTCTTACCTACTATCATTTTATCAAAGAGAGTTGATTTCTTGCTGATGATTAGCTGATACTGATCAAATTTTTGTTTCTGGAAATTTATCCAATCTTAGAGAAACACGTTCTATAATGCTAGAAACCACTATGGCACAACTTGGGGTGGAGAAGCTCAGCAAAGATGATGTGCAGAAGATGCAGTGGGAAGCTTTGGAAGCAAAGATCGGGAACTGGATCCATTACATGCGGATCGCAGTATGTATGGAATGAAACTTTTGTTGTATTGTTTCCCAAGTTATAATGACTATACTTGACTTGTCTATTCCTTAGCTAATACATGATTGTTACATTGTGTGCATGTGATCGGGTTTGAACAGGTGAAGCTTTTTGTTACCGCTGAGAAGAAGATTGCTGATGAAATATTTCGTGACATTGACTCTATCAGGGTGCTCTGCTTTGCTGATGTTACTTCAGATAGCATGGCTATGCTCCTCAGCTTTGGTGATGCAATTGCTAGAAGCAAGAGATCGCCTAGAAGCTGTTTGTATTGTTGGATATGTATGAGATTATGAGAGAACTTCTACCAGATGTGAGTGAGACTGGATACGATTTGCTTCTTTAGAAGCTGAAATTTTAATGATTTGGCTTATATGTTTACAGGAATTAGTTGTTAGTCTTTGCCACATATGCAAACATGTCGTTTTGATCAAGGAACTTTGACATGTTAGATATTGTGGAAATCTTCTCTATAGTGGTGGATTGTGCTATTCTAACTTCATGTTTCTTGGAAAAACCTGTGTATGATGTTTAATACTTGGTTTGTATTTGGACAGATCCAATCTACTTTTGTGGGTAAAGCATGCACTGAGATGCGAGAAGCTGCAGCTGCATTAACAAAGCGTCTTGCACAGACAGCCCAAGAGACCTTCTGTGATTTTGAAGAAGCGGTAGAAAAAGACGCCACACGAACAACCGTTATGGATGGAACTGTTCATCCTTTAACCAGCTATGTGATCAACTACGTTAAGTTTTTGTTCGAGTAAGTTCTGGAAACAAAAAAAAAAATCAGCCCATCTCCTTTATACTCACATTCTAGAATTTTGTTTCCTTTTTTCTTCATCACTACTATGCCAAATGAATTCAGAAACTTTTCTGAGCGTTGCTAAGTTTAATAAGATTAACATATATAAATCAATAAAAAATGAATTATATTTTTGGTATACAAACAACTATTAATATTTTTGAACTTTGATAGTGTACTAAGAAGAATTATTGAAAGAGAGAAATATGCATTGAAATGATTATGCAAGAAGGAAAAAAGGAACTTGATTTTAGAACTTTTTTCACAAATATAATCTATTTAAGTTAATGTAATTAAACAGCTTTTCTTGACGCTCATCAAATAAGTTTACATGATGTTAAAGAGACAAAATGCTCATTTAGTTAACAATTAAGAAGTCATAGATAACTATTTAAAATATAAACAACTACGAACAATTACACATGAAGACAAGATACTTTAGGAGGGGTGATTGTTTTCTTGGCTACGGTAGACTTGTTTTGAAATATATAAAGAGAAGCAAAATTTGTACGGAAGGATTCAAACCCACATAAATCAAAGGTAATATTGACCTCTGAACATCAAGATGCACTACCTTTAATGTTCTATAATTTTCCAATTAAGCATGTGATAGTGTGATACACCTTGGTCCTACTGAGTCCGCCCGTCACTACTTTCATATGGTCCTCTTCATATAGACGATGTACTATATCGGTCATATTTTAAAATATAAAATGTTTTGTACTTTTTTATCACTCATTTCCACTTCCATTTTCCATTTTTTTTTCTTTCTCCTTTTACTCACAGCTCTACAATTTTATTCCTATTTGCCTTTAAAAGATGAGAGTAAAGTAGAGCATAAATTTCCCCGTAACTGCCGTCTTTTTGCTAGAACATTATCTATTGTGAACAAAAGGATATGATATCAGTTGTAGAAGATGACTTGTTTATAATATTCTTATTTTTTCAGCTATCAGTCTACTTGAAGCAATTGTTCCAAGAATGTCATGATGCTAATGCAGACACTGAGTTAGCTGCTGTTACAGGCCGCGTAATGCAAGCACTTCAAAACAACTTGGAAGGAAAATCTAAGTTGTATAAGGACCAAGCTTTGACACAGTTGTTCCTCATGAACAACATCCATTATATTGTTAGATCTGTCCGCAGGTTTGTTAGGCAGACCAACAAATTGACATACATGATAAATATCTGCTCCTCTACCATTTCTTGTGTTTCAACCAAAAAGTTTCTTGGTCTGTGTTATTCAGGTCTGATGCAAAGGAACTTCTAGGAGATGATTGGGTTCAAAGGCATAGAAGAGTAGTTCAACAACACGCGAATCAGTACAAGAGGGTCTCATGGCAAAAGGTAGTTCATTCATTAGTAAATAATTCAGCATTAGATTGTCATGTTCCTCTTTTTGATCCCACTAAAGTAGTACTATGATTAAATGATCTGGTTTATATAAGGTTGTAGCAGTATGATGAATTGATCTGTAGTAAATAAGGTTTGACTTCTCTAACCAATATTACAAAATCATTTGGTTGTAGATCCTGCAATATCTAACTGTCCCGGGTGCCGCTGGACCTGGTGGAAATGATGGTGGCGGAAGCCTGTCAAGGCAAATGGTGAAAGACAGGTTCAAGAACTTCAACATTCAGTTTGAGGAGCTTCACCAGAGACAGTCTCAATGGACTGTCCCTGACAGTGAGCTGCGAGAGTCTCTTAGGTTGGCTGTTGCGGAGGTTCTTTTGCCTGCATACAGATCGTTCCATAAGCGATTTGGGTGAGTGAAGTAATCAACTCAAAATAATTGATTTACCTATACGTTGATAAACTTTCTCTGAGTTTTAGTTTTTATACTGATTCGGTGATAGTTCTGTATTTATGTATTTAGACCGCAGATAGAGAGTGGAAAGAACCCTTCAAAATACATCAGGTACAGCCCGGAGGATCTGGAGCGCATGCTGGCTGAGTTCTTCGAGGGGAAGACCGCCCATGATCCGAGGCGTTAGTGTAAACATTGGATAGGAGTCTACTATTCGTAGTATAAGTATTATCACTATTTTATCTCTCTTAATTAATCCAGTCTTTCTATTGTAGTGATTATAGATGTGGGATAAATGATTAGTTCCTTTTGCTTGTTTGTTTTGGTAAATGGGCAACCAATACCAATGTTTAAGATCTAAAGCTAGATAAGGAATTTTAAGTCAAAGGGGAGAGGATGATGTAGAAAATAATTTATTCTTATAGATTTAGCAAGGTCTTCCTATCAAGAATTTTGGTGATGGCCACATTTGTTCTAATTTAAGATGTTTCTATGGGGAGGGGAATGATGGAATTCAAACTTTGACATGTCAAATGGGTTATCTATTAGGATCAAGACCTGTTTGGATCATTCATGTTCGGTAAAATCGGGTTCGGATTGTAACAATGTCAAATAAAAAGGTCAATACAATGTCAATTATAATTTTCAATCGGATATATTCAAGTTAAATCAAGTTCTTTATCATATTTAATTGGGTCACTTGTGTTCGAGACAATTTTGGTTAGGGTGAGCATTCGGTTATTCACTTCTACCTTGAAAATGAATTAGGAATAATAGTTCGGTTTCAGTTTTTGTTTGGTTATAATTGAATTTCAGTTGAGAATGAATAATCAAACTTTTTAAAGTATGGAACCAGAATCATACCAAAAACCAAAATTTTTAATTCGGTTTTTGGTTTGAACTGAATTAAAAAAGGAACGAATTATAAAAAACCGATTTATAGAAAAAAAAACCAAATTATAAAAATAACCAAATCAGGGTTACAAAACCAACACACAAAATTTAGACATATATGTTATTCGGTTATTTACCCGAATAAGCAACCCTGGAACTGAAAATCCAACCGATTATATTTCGGTTTTAACCGAATGGACCGAATAAGCAATTTAAAAAAAAACAGTTAAAAATTTCGGCTCTTCCGAATAAGTGGAACTGAATGCGCGCCCTTAAATTTTGAGACATTTTTCTTCATATTGTTCGAGTTTGACAGTTTTTAGTTACAAATATTTTTATTCATTCGGTGGGTTAATTTTGGGTCACTAGTATTTGAATCATTGGGGTTTGGGTCAATTTCGTGTTCAGGTTAATCGGGTTTCATAATAAATTTGAGAAATTTCATTAAATGCCACTTTATTTTTGGCTAATTCATGAAACGCCACTTTATTTTTGGCTAATTCATGAAATGCCACTAAAAAAGAAAGTAAAAAAATACCACTAAATTTTCGTAAAAGTTCATGAAATGCCACTATAGTCGTTGACCAGAATGAAAAAAGACAAAAAAATACCCCTACTAGTTAACAAAGTACTTTTAAAGTTCACAATATGCCCCTAAGTGTTAAAAAAAATTCATAAAAAATCACAAAAATTCAAAATACAATAAAAAATATAAAATAGTATAGAAAAATTATAAAATATTATAAAAATTGAAAAAAATGAAAAAATCATAAAATATTTAAACAAATAAATATTTCATTTTTTAAAATTTATTCAGTACCATAAAAAGAATATGGAAATTTCATGAAATGCCACTATATTTTTGGTTAATTCATGAAATACCACTAAAAGAAAAGAAATTCGCGAAATGCCATTATATTTTACCAAAGTCCATAAAATGCCACTATGTCATTGATCAGAAACAAAAAAGACAAAATACCCCTGCTAGTTAAAAAAGTACTTTTAAAGATCACAATATGTCACTAAGTGTTTAAAAATTCACTAAAATTCACTAAAAATTCAAAATACTATAAAAATAAAGATAACTATAAAAAATAATTAATAAAAAAAATAAATAAATAAAATTATGAAAATATCATAAAACATTGAAAACAAGTAATTATCTCTTAGATTTTTTTTTAAAAAATTATTTAGTACCATAAAAATAATATTTTTTTAAACACATAATTTTTACTAATTTTTCAACAAATTTAGACCAATATAGTGCCATAATTTATACCAATTAATTACCATTTATACCAAGAACTTATATTTTAAAATTATTTCCTGTGAATAACATGTGGAATCTTTATATGTTTAGTGTTATTTGAGCTTACAAATGATTGGTGTATGCAACCCGAGTTTATGACATGATTTGTGAATATTACTTGGTTTAGCACCCTTATATACATCCATGCCTTAGAATGGAATCTTGAATGAAATAAACTGATGCGTATGTTAACTTCGACCAAGTAACCTAAGTGTAAACTGAAGGGGTTCTTAGGGTTGCATAATAGCATACTCAGCGGTTGGGCTGACCCCTCCAATCAATGTTTTACAGGTTTGAAGATTAAGACACTAGCCGGAGAGCGGGGTTGGGTAGATTGGGTTGGTAATTTCGGAGTTGTTACTATTCTGATTATGTATGTATCCTGGAATTTGGATGTATTTGGTTACAATTTTATATAAGGACAAGTAATGTAAATGTTGTGGTAATTATATCTAATCATGCACATCGTTTTGTATAGTTTATGGTAGCCTTGTTGTACAGTATAGGTGTTCAACGGCGGTGACATCCCGTAGGTTTAATTTCCGCTGCTAGTTAATATTAGATTGTTTAATATGAATTACAGGGACCGAGCAAGATGTAATGATTTAAAGATAAAAGATGTTACAGAGATAGGAAAACTTTCATTAAGAGGATAAGAATTACAAGTTTACATGACGATTACCCAACTAACCCATCAACCTGTGTTTCCCGTATTTCTCTTGGTGTTTTTTACCCAAGCCCCTTTGAGCTCCCATAGAACCACCATTGACTCTCTTGGATGTGATCCCACAAGTTAGGATGATACCTAAGCTATGAGCTACTAGATCTATTTATAGCAATAAATCTGAACCCTTCACTTATCTTCACGTTAACCCAAGTGCCAACCACCACATATTGACGTATAAGTTACAGCATTACAACCTCAATAACATCATTCATTAGCTTCTAGTAACAACCAACACTCGGGTATCTAGAAAGCTAGAAGTGTTAAGTTCTCTTTCAAGGATTTTAACTTCCTCAACCTACTCATAATTATAAAACCAAATGCTTAATTTACACCGCATAAATGCTCCTATTAACACATCTTCAACTTCCGTGAAACTCTTCGTGAGTAAGACATCACTACTAAAATAAAGATTTTTAGTAAGGATGAATATCGTTACCAAAAATTAAATCGTTACTAAACTAATTTTTTACAACGATAAATATTGTTACATGTCATTACGGGAGATGGTACGGTAACGAAAGATCAAAGTATTTATCGTAACGACTTTTATTCGTTATTAAAAATTATATGATTCTAAAAATATTATTTTGATTAGTTCATTACACAATAAACAAAAAGAGTACCACCACATTCAACAAAAGAGAAGTCTAACGTTGTCAATTAAGAATTCCTTGCCAACAAAAGGATAGAGAATGTGAGATGCTCTTAGGATTCATCAGATGAGTTTTTTAAGATTAGGAGAGGCCGGTTTTATCTATTTGCAGAGATGCCGATTTACCCTGATCGTATGTATTGACCACGCCATCGATTAATTAAACTGGTCGTTCAGCTATGCCTCTCTCTTGATCTTGTAGCCAACGAAATATAACATCCAAGGAATCCTCAGCGAAGAACCACAAGAGAAAGATGACGAGAAGAGCGCCAATCATGGTGCTGATAATGATCTTGCAGAGGCAGCGGAACAGGCAGCAAGAGCACATACATATGCTCACGCAGAGGCCCCAACTGCAGTGCAAGAGGCAGCAGCAGCACCTGCTAAGGACATGTCGGCAGCCTTTGCCGCAGCTAGATGACTGGTTGTGAATGGAGGCTGGTGGTGGCGAGGTTGTTGGGCCGTCGTAGGCGTGGGTAAGATGGGGATTAGCGTTGGACATCGAAGAGATCTGAGGTTGTGGATGTCAGAGGGGGAAAAGCAGGATCTACAAACTCAATTCAACTTTGAGGGACTTAAATAAGAGAATGAGAAGAGCGGACGATAGTTTTTGGCTGTAGGATAATGTAAAGGCATGGTTACGTCGTGAATAGAGCAACGTTTTAGTTTCTTCAGCGTGTTGTACGTTATTTAGCTCTAGGGCGAGTGCAAACTGCCGAGGCAATTTGATTTGCGTCGGCCTTATACTTGATAGCTAGGCTGGGTCTTAAAGAAAATCTAGCCCTTGATTATTTCATGTTTGCCTGTTTGTTTGATCAGTGATTGATGGAGGCTGAATGGTGAAGTAATGGTTTACGACTTCATCCTAAAGGGTCGAAGGACAAAGGAAACGAGTGCATACCATATAGTGAATATGATAGTTTATTATATTGTGAGAGCTACTCAGGTCGATAACTTAACCACAAAGACAAGAAGGATAATCGGAGAAGAGAATTTCACCAATGAAAGTAATCTGTAGAAAGAAAATACTAATGTAATACAGAAAATAGAAAAAGGACTACTTATATTTATCTAACTATACCCGCACCAGCCTATATATATATACACGAGGGATGATATGACACAATAACGGGAAAATTATATCGCCCACCCATGACGTTTTGCGAAATTACACACCCCACCCACGAGGTTTCAAAAATTACTTTGTCCACCCATGTGGTTTCCTCTATTTTACATCTGACAACTTTTTTAATATTTGCTCAACTTAAACGAGGCTTAAATGTTGTCCAAAATTGATAAAACGTTACATGGATGATGCTAAGGTGTTATATTTTTGTCCAATGCCAAATCCAAAGTTTTTTAAGGTCATATATGACCTGTGGGATCCAATGAAAATATGTTCACATGTCACATGTTTCATTGGGTCCCACGGATCACATATGAGCTTAAAAAACTTTGGATTTAACGCTAGATCAAAATATAACACCTTAGCATCGCCCATGTAAAGTTTCATCAATTTTGGATAACATTTAACCATCTTTTAAGTTGATCAAATATTAGAAATGTTGTTGGATGTAAAATAGCGGAGACCACATGGGTGGGCAAAGTAATTATTGAAACCTCGTGGGTAGGGTGTGTAATTTCGCCAAACGTCATGGGTGGGCGATGTAATTTTCCTAAACAATAACAGTAACAAATATGTAGATGTAACATAACAGACAACCTATCCTGTCCTAATACCCCCATTCAAGACTTAAGTCTTGTAACAGTGTTGAGACTTGAGACTTAAGACTCGGTGTTTAAAGCTGGTAGCATTCCTAGCTTTAGTAAATAAGTCTTATAGATTTTTTTCTGTGAGAGGCTTTGTCAAGATATTGCAAGCTGGTGGTGGGAATGTACTGAACATTGATCAAGCCTTCTTGCAGCTACTCACGCACAAAGTAGCAGTCTAGCTCGATGTGCTTCGTGCGTTCGTGGGAGATTGGATTGCGTGCAATGTGGACTGCGGAAACATTATCACATTGCAGAGGGACTGGTGTGATGTCTTTAACACCAAGCTCGCAAGTAATCTGGTCAACCAGCTTAATTCAGTTGTTACTTGTCGAAGTGCTCTTTACTCAGCTTCAGTTGAGGAGAGAGCAACTGAAGCTTGCTTCTTGGACTTCCGGCCGAGAGGGCAGCCCCCAAGTAAATTAAAATGTAATAACCTGAAATGGACTTCCTCGTTATTGGGCAGGATGCCCAATCAGAGTCACAAAATACAAGCAAATTATAAGTGGTAGTCTTATTAAATGTAAGTCCAAAACCTAGAGTGCCATTAACATATGCTAAAATATGAAAAGCAACTTGTAAATGAATGTCAGTTGGTTGTTGTAAGAATTGAGAAAGATGCTGAACAGTAAAAGCTAGATTTGGCCAGGTATTTGGCAAAAAATTCAACTTTCCCACTAATCTTCTGAATGGTGTTGGATCCTTGAGAAACTGGCCAAAATCTTTGAGAAGTTTTAGATTCAACTGGAGAGGAGAGACTGCTGCACGACAGATGTGCATGTTGTAATCTGCAAGAATCTAAGTTGCATATTTGTAATGGGACATAAGCAAGGTGTCATTAGTTTCAATAAATTCCATTCCAAGGGAAACATGCGAGATCCTTGATTCTAAACTTTTATGAAGTTTAGCTTTCAGATTTTGAATTTCTCTGGTGTCATTTCCTGTAACCAAAAAATCGTCGACATATACACCAAGAAAAGTTCTTCTTCCATTTTGTTGTTCAGAGAAAAGAGAGTGGTCATTTTTGGATTGTTGATAACCAATGTTTTGCAAAAATTTCCTAACTTATCACACCAATGTCGGGAAACTTGCTTAAGACCATATAATGACTTATGCAGCTTGCAAACTTTATTTTTGTCTGTAATGTTAATGTAACACCCATATGGGTAACTGTCCAACAACCTAGCTCTCAAACCATACAGGCTTGAAAACTAGCCACTTTAGCCCTTTGTCCTCACTTGGGCCTTAAAAGTGGAAGGCCTTGTTGTTGTAGTCAACCCATAGGTATCCTTATAAACCATTCACATTACTACTCATATCCCGATGTGGGATGGGGGTATTACATACTCCCCCACTCAAAGAACGCGACGTCCTCGTCGCAAGGCTAACCTCCAAGTCCCATGGATCTCCTCGGTAGGTGTCGGGTCTCCCATCTCGACACGGTCCCGAGTCGGCTCTGATACCATTTTGTAACACCCATATGGGTAACTGTCCAACAACCTAGCTCTCAAACCATACAGGCTTGAAAACTAGCCACTTTAGCCCTTTGTCCTCACTTGGGCCTTAAAAGTGGAAGGCCTTGTTGTTGTAGTCAACCCATAGGTATCCTTATAAACCATTCACATTACTACTCATATCCCGATGTGGGATGGGGGTATTACAGTTAAGGCCTTGAGGAATCTTCATATACACATCTTCATGTGATTCTCCATGAAGAAATGTGTTATTAACATCTAGTTGATCTATCCTCCAACCCTTTTTAAACCTAAGGATTATTAAAGCCCGGACGGTTGTGAGTTTGATAACGGGTGAAAAAGTTTCTTCACAGTCAAGCCCGCACTTTTGTGTGAATACTCTAACAATAACCCTAGCCTTGAAAAGCTCTAGGCTACCACCAGATTTGAGTTTCATTTTGTATACCCATTTGCAGCTAATGGGTTTCTTATCATGGGGCAGACCGACTATAGACCAAGTTTCATTGTTCTTAAGGGCTTGAAACTCAGTTTTCATTGCTTCTACCCACCTAGGATATCTGACAACTTCTGTATACAAAGAAGGTTCTTGTAAAGAAATGATTGACTATAAAAAATGTTAGAATCATAGGTGAGAGAGAAAGAAGTTACGCTCAGTTGGGAAGAGTATTGTTAAGGGTATCAAGCCGGGAGAGTTGTTGTGGTAGCAAGAATTAGAGGGTTTTCATGAAGTCTGTGAGATAAGATATCAGAGAAGAAATCTGGTTTTTTCTGAAAATACATGACACAGTCATTAAAATGAGAAGGAGGTTTGTGTGTTCTCACGGATCGCCTTGGAGTTTGATTGTGATGTAGAATTTCATTTATGGGATCAGAACCATCAAGTAAGGTGTTGCTTTCATCACTTTAGGTAGAAGGAACAGAGGATGACTCGCTGGTGTGTTCAGGTTTAGGAGAAGAGGTTCTGAACTGTGAGAATTATTGTAAGTGGGTAGAGGAGTTCTATCAAAGTTTGGCTCTGGTTGTGAGTCAGTACTAGGAGGTTTGGAATAGTCTGTGAAGGTTTTTGAGGTTTGAGAATAGTTTGTGAAGGGTTTGCATCATAAAAGAATGTCTCTGTAGTAGGATCATCGGAATACTGAAACAATGAATTATAGTCATCATAATTGATATCATCTAAATCACCTACCCTAAACTTGTTGTTCCACAATCTTTTCCAGTTCTCATCAAGGAGAGGATATATGTTTTCAAAGAAAGTAACATCCTTTCCAATTTGTATGAGTTTTGTGTCTAAATTAAGAAGAATGTATCCTTTGGTATTTCTGCAGTTCCCTGAATAAACTGCAGCACTAGACCTAGGGTCTAGTTTACTTCTACGAGGATTAATATTGGTTGTGCAGCACAAAGACCCAAAATTTTTAATTTCCTTATAATTAGGTGATTCTCTATATAGCTGTTGGTAAGGAGTGCTATTACCAATGGCCTTGGAAGAAATTCTATTAATTATGAAGGCAGAGTGACTGAAAGAGTATCCCCAATATGTTAGGTGGAGCCTAGACTGAAAAAAAAAGAAGCTTCTGGTCATTTGTATTTGATGTCCCTGTTTCCTTTCAACCACCCCGTTTTACTGAGGTGTGTGAGGATAGCTCATTTGATGTATAATCCCTTGTGTTTAAAGAAATCTAAACCTTCATTAGATGTTCCTAATTCTTTGGCATTATCTGAACAAATGACCTTTATTGACTTACTGAATTGGTTTTGAACTAGACAGACAAATTCCTTTATTGCACTCATCACTTTGATTTCAGTTTTAAAAGTTTTACCCAAGTATATCTACTAAACTTGTCAATAAGTGTTATAAAGGATATTTGTTCCTTAGGAGTTTGAATTCTAAGAGGGCCACACACATCAACATGCAGAATATCAAATGGTTCTTGACTTTTTATTTCAAAATTTGGAAATTTTAATCTTCTGGCCTTGGCCTTAAAGCATATTGTACAGGGAACAATATCTATAACTGGAAATTTAACTCCAAGATCTAACATGGATAGCTTTCTAGGTGGAATGTGCCCTAACTTGGAGTGCTAGAGAAGAAAATTTCTACATAGAGCATTCGCATGATCATGAGTGTCAATAAATACAACAGTAACATGAAAATTCTTCAGTTTGTCTGAAAACTGCCTTAAAGTGATGATATTCACAAAATAAAGGTCATGCTTCCTTTGACCAATTTTAGCTTGGAGTTAAGTGTGTTTATCCTGCAAGATGCAATGAGATTGCACAAACATGACATTGAAGTTTTGCTCCACGGTTAACCTACTCACAGAGATAAGATTAAAAGCAAAACTAGGAACATAAAGGACATCGGGCAGTATAAAACTTTCACATAGTTGTATTTTCCCTAAGCTGTTCACATTGCAATGGTTTCCATCAGGCAATGTTATGTTACATACAGTTGTGGAAGGTTTGAAATCCTGGAATAAAAATTTGTTGCCAGATACATGCTCAGACGCACCAGAATCCACAATCCAAAGGGAAGCAATGTCATTGTCGGATAGATTATCAGTCAATCTCGTTGTATAGATCCAAGGTTGAGAGAAAGTACTAGAGAAGGTGCCAAAATTTTGAGCATTGTTGTCCTTGTTGTTATGTATCTTTGCTCGAAATACTTCGCCAGTTCTTCAATCTGATGTGATGTGAAACTAGTGACGGGAGAGTGTTTGTCACTTTGCTTGGACTTTCCTTTTGTATCTTGGTTTGCAACTGGTCCCGCGACTCGACGGGGTTGAGACTGTTGACGGGCAAGGTATTAAAGGCATCTTTAAATGACTTAAACTTACCTCATCATCAGTGAGAGTCTTTTTCCAGCTATCCATTGCCATCAAATAGAAATTTGTGTCCAGACTCAGGTCCTCTTCATGAACTATTGTCGTCATGCATGCTTGTCCCTCATCTTCAGGCTCTATGTTAGTTCCTGATTCATCTTTCCCCATGTCGCCGCAGCAGTTGCTGAAAACTTCTTCACCCTTTCCTAAAAATTTTTACGCTGAGGCAAAGGGCAATTTTTTACTTCATGTCTAGGTTTGTTGCACCTGAAATAGATAATGGGCCCCTTCTTGAACTTGAATCGATTATTTCCTCTCCGTCCACCAAAGATCTTCCTAATACCATTGGTTATGATTTCCTTATCTTTGTTTAGGTCTTCGTCTTCGATCTCAGTGGATACCTTGTTCGCCTTCAAGGCCAGGTCTTTGTTTGGTGTTGAAGAGATTTCTCCCTTCATCTTACCTTCAAAGACCGTCAATTTTGATCCAATTTCCTCAAGCGACATCTTTGACAAATCCTTAGTAGATTCGAGCAACGTATTATAGTGAATCCACTCCTTTCCTAGACAATCAAGACATCTTTCATTGATGGTCTGGTTGTCAAGTGTCACTCCTACTATTATCATGTCACATACAATATTGTCGAATTTGTCCAGCATCTGTGTTACAGACTCACCATCCTGCATCTTGAAGTTATCAAATTTCTTCTTGTATTACTTCCCTTTGGCCCTTCTAATCGATGTGTCCCTTCATAAGTTGTCTTCTGAAAACTCCAGACTTCCTTAGCTATTCGAATTCCTAACACTTTCTGTTGATATCTCTCGGATAGCGATGATACAATAACATGTAGTGCTTGTTTGTTCTTGCTTAGCAGTTCTTTATCACTTTCTGTCCAATCTTTCTTATCCATTGGTTTTGTCATGCCTCATTCAGTCACTTCTGGAACAAAATCTCCTTTGTGACTACCATCCAAAGATCGTAGTCAATTGGCATCAGTTGGTCTCCCATCTGCTCGCACCAGCACGCATAGTTAAACTTCGTGAGTTTAGGCGTTTTAACGTTGTAAGAACTCATCTTGATCACCGCTAAAGATTACTCTTCGACTGTATGAAGTGGGGAACCAAGCTCTGATATCAATTGAAAGTTCTTATAACGTTGTTCTTAGTGATTAGGTGCTCACGATAAATTGTGTAACACAACACGATGAACTCAGTACTCACAAAAGAGATTTCGAGATATTGAGAGAGGATTCACGTGAATGTTTCACACTATATTAGCACATAGTGCAATCAGTACAACACATTCTTCCAAGAGAACAAACCTTCAAGGTGTTTACGCGTAATTCAGTCAATCAGTCTCACAAACCCTAAGATGAATTAGAATACACTGCTATCTCTCAATCAACTCACTATACCAAAATATCTCTCGTTAAAGTCTTACCTTTACAATGATCATCCAAGTATATAAATAGTAGTCTAGATTCTAGAATAAAGATAGAACTTTCAAAGGTAAAATCTAAACTACTAAGAGATAGAATCTTCAGATATAATTACTATGGTAAAAATCCCGACAGTGATCCTTTCTCCGCGTCTGGGTCTGTAACGCAGACTTGATGTCGCAAAGTAATATATTGTTTGTGAATTTTTCTATTTATTTTTACTAACAAAATAAAGTTACGTAGTGTAATATAATAAACTGTAATTATAATACGAAAACGGTAAACGCACTACATATAACTAACTTATCCAAACATGCTGCATATATGTCGCACTACCAAACAACAGTTTTTAAAACAGTTGTATTTATGCTAGCATATTCCTACCAGCACATTCCTGCTGCCAAATATACTACATTTATGCTGCCAAAATAACCATACCGAACAGACCTTAGTCGGTAGGCGTATCAACGAATTGTTATCAACTCTACTTAAAGGCAAATTCGATTGTGCAAGCGTCCCGCACAAGAGGTAGGAAAGGGACACTGAGTTGGCAGTCCCAGTCAGCAGCTGACTGGACTGTCTTGCTGACTGGACTGTCTTTTTACTATATTAACTTTAAATGGTTGTAAGTTGTAACTTTTAATATATAAGTCCAAAATGAAAAAAAATTATACCACTGTTCATCTAAATTCAAGCTCTTCAAAACAAGACCAATCATGGATATGTTTTGATAACTTTGAAAAAAAACTATTTTTACATGTGTATAATGATATACTAAAATGATAATATGATTCATTAATTTTGATATTATGATTCATTAAAATTGATATTATGATTCATTAACTAATAAATGGTGAATTAGATAATAAACTTTAGAACCGATAAAATCATTATTGTTTTGTAGTGTATTATTATTGTTGTATGGTGTATTTTAAAACTTATATGACGAATCACGTATTTTTCATACATAACAAATATTATTTTGGGTTGTATTATTGTGTAAAATTTTTTATTCTTATATGTTTGTGATGATACACTAAAATGAAGATATGATTCATTAATTTTGATATTATGATTCATTAAAATTGATATTATGATTCATTAACTAATAAGTGGTGAATTAGATAACAAACTTCAGAACCGATAAAAATTATTATTGTTTTGTAGTGTATTATTATTGTTGTATGGTATATTTTAAACCTTATATGGTGAATCGCATATTTTTCATACATATCAAATATTGTTTTATGTTGTATTATTGTGTAAAATTTTTTATTCTTATATGTTTGTGATGATACACTAAAATGAAGATATGGTTCATTAATTTTGATATTATGATTCATTAAAAGTGATATTATGATACACTAAAATGATGTTATGAATCATAAGTCTCATTGATATATGGATATATATATATATATGTAATTAATATAAATTTTTAAAGTTCTCAAAACATATCTATGTTTGGTCTTGTTTTGAAGAGCTTGAATTTAGATGAACAATGGTATAATTTTTTTACATTTTAGACTTATATTTTAAAAGATATAATAATTAAAAGTTAATATAATAAAAAAACAACCCAGTCAGCAGCTGACTGGACTGCTGACTGGATGCCAACTCAAACTGCCGCACCCAAATTGTACGCGGACGGCTGCACCATCGCACGTCTGCTACTTAAAATAATGATTCCACCCAAGGCAGTAATAGAATACTCTCTAACAAGCATAAGTATACTGAACTCGTTCGCTCAGTCGAGTTTTCACTTCGCTCAGTCGGAAATTTAAAAAACTTTACCATTTTGCCCTTACTCTTAAATTCTCCTATATATACACCTTTACCCTCTATTATCTCTCCACAAAATTTCAAAATCTCAAAACTCTCTATCTCTCTAGAATTCTCTCTGACTTCTCTCTAGAAGCGGTAACCGGAGCGGGAGCAGGAGCGGTAGCGGGAGGAAAGCCGGTGCTCAAGTCATCATTCTGTTAGTACGATCTGCAAAATCAGGTTCTTTTCTGTCATAATTTACAGTTTTTTAGCGTAGAATAGCAGTAAAAGTAGCAAAATTAGCAGAAAACAGTAGACGAATTCGGAAACGGGGGAGGGAAGAGCGCGCGCTGGCGCCGGGAAGATAGAGGGCGCGCGGGCGCGCGGGACGCAGACGGCGCGCGGGCGTCGGGGACCCAGACGGCGCACAGGCGCGCGGGAGAAGAAGAGGCGCACAGGCGCTCGGGAGAAAAGAACTCTCGGCGCCGGGGAGGAAGAGGGCGCGGGGGCGCCGGGGAGGAAGAGGGCCGCGGGCGCCGGATGACGAGCCGCGCGCCAGCTGCCGGGAACACTAGGGCTCGTTTTTTGCTGTTTTGTTATATAATTGGTCGTTTTTTACATTGTATACCTCTATTATGCATGTTTTAATCAGTTCCGAGGATTTGTATAAATTTTTTTTGACGTTGAACTACTAAGATGCAGTATGACCGGTATTGACTAACCTCGACCGTCTTGACTAACTGTAAAAATAGTATGACTAAATTCTACGGTAAACAACAGATGGCTGGAGGAAAAGGCAAGGGTTTGCTAGGTAGGTTCGGTCTGGGTAAGGGTAAGTCGATTTCTGACCGAGGCGAGCTCATCACACCCTCGTGTGACTGGACTGCAGCTGCTACAGAGAGAGGCGTACGCAGTACGCTACAGCTTCGTCGAGGAAGCGTAGGGAGCTTGATTTCTACGAGCCCGTGAGGAGAGGTTGCGGGCGGAGTATGAGCTGGATGAGGAGGGAGAGAGGAGGATCATGCGGAGGAGGAGCAGAGGAGAGCAGGAGGTGACCAGCTGCATGGTGTGGATCTGGACCATTGATCCGATTTCGCTTTCTGAGGTCTGATAGTCCTTCTTGGCCTACTCCTCCACAGAGGGGGACCGGAGACGCGCGTCATGGCGAGGCTGACGCTGATGACGAGGATATAGATGAGCCGGTGCTGAGCATGAGGGCACACGGGTGCGCCGTCGTCGCCGGTCCCCAGTACATGGTCCGGCAAGGGTTGCGCAGATGCCGGCTGCTGATGCTGGGGTGCTTGGGCAGACTCCAGTGCCCGGAGGCCCTCAGGATACGAGTTTGATCCCGAGTTTCGGTGGTCACGTCGCGCTAGACGTGTGGCGAGGAGTGGTATGTTTTCCCGTCTGGTAATAGATTCCATAAAATTTTAGATTGTTTAGGAAATGGTTAACATAGTGTGAACTCAATTATAAATATTCAACAGAGAAGGGATGTCTTAGCTTCAAGCCTAAGACGAAGTATTTGGAGGCGTGGACTCTGAGTACATTGAGGCACCCAGAGTCTGTAGCAGCGGTCGAGGATAGCGGACTTGCGCATCTTGTCGACATAGCGCATGGTTGTTTTGACCTCGCGCTCCTCTCAGCGTTCGTGAGAGATGGCAGCCTGACACGAACTCCTTTCACATGCCATTCGGAGAGATGACTATTACTCTCCACGACGTCTACCACATTTTGGGTATCCCCATCACTGGCATGGCGATTTCGTACCAGCCCGAGGATGGCGCCCGCCTCGGTATAGCGGCCCCACCGTTACCTGTTCCATCCCCCATCCCCTTCGTACGGCTGTTTGGCGCGGCGGACCAGCAGGAGCTGATAGACTGTAGGTTCCTGCAGAAGAGTCAGGTACATTACCGAGCTCTTCATGATACTGTGGCGGTCCATACTCTACCCCCACTTCAGGAGACGACGGCCTTCCTCTGGTGGCTGGTGTCCCACTCATTGATCTTCGACAAGGGCGGGGATCGTGTTATGCCCACGTCCTACTGGCCCATCTGTGACCCTAGTAGGGTCCACTTGTATGCGTGGGGGACCGCACACTGGCATACCTGTACCGACAGCTCGTATCGCTTCCCGGGCGGATACACGTCAGCTGGCTGGTTGCCTGACGTTGTTTCAAGTGAGAACTTGGTTGCGAGCTCACGACTTAAGTATTGTAAAGTTACACCTTGACTATCTTGGCTAATGTTTTCGGATGATCACCGCAGTGCTGGATCTACGAGTACTTCCCCATGTTCAGACCGCAGCCCCTTTCAGACTGGGATGGTTGCTCCCCGACGACGGCGAGGTGGCCTCGTTACACGTGGAATTTGATGGATGATGAGAGGCTACGTTTCATGAGGGGACGGCTGGACATGATGTCCTCTACTGGTACGAGTTGCTTAGCGATTGTAGTAATAAAAAGTTGACGTTTAACGTATCGTCAAACATTGTTTCCTATTTAATTTGTTAATTGTTTTCCATTAAATGAAACATAGGTTACTTGGCTGCCATTTGAGGCAGAGGGTGCCCTCATATCACAGGCGTGCTCCCGGTACTATAGCACCATACAGTTCTTGGATATTGCTGAGCCGTATATGCCGGAGCGGTGTCTGCGCCAGTTTGGATACGTGCAGACTATCCCCCCTCAGCCTATCAGACCCGACAGCCATTATCGTCCCAGACATGGGAAGAAGTACCTTGCTACGTACGACTACGGGACAGCCGTGTGGGACAACACGACAGGGCCCAGCAGGTGGAGGTTTCCTCTGGAGCGGGCGTCGATGGCATGGGCCGTGGCCCCGGATTACATCCGGTGGTTTCAGCGCGTTTCTCATGTTCAGGTGCGTCCACTAGGAGCGGACGGTGGACCCAGTACACGACGAGAGGATCAGCTCCAGGTAAATAATTTGTCTTGTTAATTTTTTTTTGTTGTTTGTAATTGTTTTTAAATACTAACTTCACATTTATACGTTACTGCAGTATTGGGATGAGACAGCGCCGCTTATCATGAGTCTCGCACCGGAGAACAACCCGGGCTGGCCCACGGGTTTCCCCCCCTGGGCGGCTGATACGCTGGAGATGGCCTTTGAGTACTGCCGGCTTAATGTCCCGACTGTAGACACCAAAAATTCTCACCCCATAAAGCAAATTTCGAAATAATAAGAGGGGTCGTCGCCTTTCTTTTCAAAACATATTAGCGTGTGTGCCATAATGAAACCGTCATTTATATCCTTTTTCAAAGCATTCATAAAACACGATTTTCCAAAAATGAATTTTCAAACAACAATCCGTTTAAACCCATTCATTTTGTTTATTATGTATTCCATACTTTCATGTCATTAGATTAGTCATCTCTTTAATGTATACTTTCTTAGACTCCTCGTGTTTTTTGAGAGATTCTCCAGTCAATTTAGGGCGTTTGTATTAGTCCTCTCATGTATATACTGAATTTCGACCTATCTTACTGGTTAAAGTACTGTACATACCATGAGTCCGGTCTGATTCTTGACGTGAACAAAAAATTTCCTTGTCCGCTTCAGCCCGCGCTTGGTTCTTCTGTTATTCATTTCTTCATTTAACGAGTGTCCGTCATAGCTTAACCGGTATAAGCATCAAGGGGTATACCAGAGGTTGTTTTTGAATCTTGGGAGCAACTTGAGCTTATATTTTTTTATTTTACAAAACGGCCCATGAGGCCTTGCTCCCACCTGGACCAAATCTTGTCGGGCCTGTTTCCTTATTTTGCAACCCATTATCAGATGAAGCCCATAACCCTAATAAACCTAGTTTGACATCTGTCTTACTTGTGTACATTATAAAACTCCTTAAACCCACAGTCACCCACGTTTTTTCTATCGGCCGGCACTAATCCACATTTTCTCCTGATTCCCCCGTTCTTTGCTCTTTCCAGTTTCAAACGCAGACAAAGAAACCCAGAAGCCTTCCTTTTTCTAGAATCCCTCGATCTTCTCGATTGAATCACTACGAAAATTCAACCACCACCCCCGAATCAACACCCCTTTTTTCCCCTCTGGTCATTCACCTCGTTCGAATTCACTCACCCTGTTCGATTCCGTTTACAAGTAAGATTGGCACCAGCAAAATTTATCTGTCCTGAATCTTCTCACCTCTCACCGCTTCACGCGTTCCATTTCTATCCTGATGTCGAACACGAGATGAAAGGCTGGATTTCTGTTGTAAATCGTTTTCTGAGAAAGGAGTTCAGTCTTCTATGCTCCTCGTCTTCTTTTATCAATAATGCTCGCGAACCAGGGCTTCGATCCAATTTCGTGTGTTCCTGGTTGTCGCAGAGAGTGACTTTCTTTTCTTCGTTCCTTTCTCCTTGTTTTTTTAAGATTTCCTTCTAGTGGCCTTTTGCTTGTCGTCTCGTTAGAATATACGGACGACACATTTGAATCGCGTCGATTATCTCCCACTGCTAGCTCATCCGAGAGCGGCGGCTCTTACAGGGCGGGAGGTGATTCCTCGGAGACGATTCCGACTAATGGTTTAGCCCCCCCCCCCCCTTCTCTGTTTTGTGACGGGTTAGACTGGTCGCATCCCGTCACCGATTTTTTACTACTGTTCTTTTATTTCACTATGATTCAGCATATCCTCTGCTTATTATTCACTGATTATCTTGTTATTCGCTGATCATCTTGATTTTGGTTAACCCCCCCTTCTGTTTGGTTTCGTGTTGAGTCTCCTGGTATTTTATTTCTCGCTTCCAGAGCCGACTCGGTAAGGTCTGTATTTACTTAAGTCTCAAAACGTCTTTGCCAGACATGGGTAAAACAAGTCGTTCCCCTCCTGCTAGGTTTCTGAAATGGAAAAATGTTCTATAACCGAGTACAGGTATATTCTCTGTGGTGAATATTTGAAAGTAGAGAGTATTCACGAGCTCCCGTGGGATGGTGTTCTTTTCTGTCGTCTATAAGTTGCTGATATCTGCTTGGTGTTCGTATCTCCCTTAATACTAACCTTGTTTGTGAGTGTTTTTGGTCTGTGATCAGTTCGTTGAGGACCGTCCTGCTCTCTGAAAATCCGTACTCGACATTCATCGGTGCTGTAAGTCGACCTTTTATCCCCTAATTGAAAAGGGCTCATGACCTCTGTTATCTGGTGTTGTGGTAATTTGAGCTATAGCGCGTATGCTTGACGCTTTAATGTTTTAAACAAATTTGAACTTCGTGCATGCTTGAGAAGAAATGACTGAGTACTAGACTGAATCGATAATCAAAATTGTGCCTACTCTGGATGTTGAACTTGATCTCGCTGAGCGTGTAATGTGCAAGCGCACTAATGTCATGATCCACAGTCTGCTTTTCGTTGTGTTTATATGAGTTCATTTTCATGCTAGCAAGCTCATCACTCACGTTTTACTGTACAGAGATGAACGTTGGTGCCTTTTTTTTTCTCACATGTTGACCCGCACCTTCAAAAAGAAGAAATGAATCGAACTGACTTTGACTCAGATTGGTTCTGACCATATTAAGACTTAAAAGCTTTAGGCTCTAATCTTTCTGTGCTTTGGGTCATTAATCACCGGTTTTATGCTTTGGTCAATTCTTGCTAGCATCAGTTTGTTTACTTCGCTCGATTAGATTTGTTCACGTACTCTTTTTGGATTCACTATCATTGTTGTCATACAATTTGTTGGGTAAAGCTTGTTAAATGAAAATTAATTCGAGCTCATCCCAAGGCTAGCCCAAACCGGGTTGGTTTGAAACTTTAGACAGCCAGCTAGGTTACCCGGACTTACTAGGTTAGCCGGGCCCACATCTTTCTGTGGGCCATTTTAGAAAAGCCCTAGTTTATTCATGGATAAAACCCACATTAAGGTTGTAGTACCCGAGGGTCGTAGTACCCGTTTGTGGGGGGCATCCTTCCTAGTGATAAGTCTTTCCAAATCATCCTTAATATTCAGATTAAAACTCACAATCAATAATCACAATTCTGAATAAAAGGAAAGAGATCGAACCCATTACAAGGCAATCCCTTCAATTCAAGTCGAAAGGCCCAAGTAATGTCCTGATTTCAGTCCAAGTCATTCGTGGCCCATATTTAATTCATTATGGTCCATTTATGTCAGCCAAGCCCAAAACCACCTTGACCCAAGTCCAACTCGGCCCAACATCACCAATCTGGCCCAGACCCAAGTCCAAGCTCGGCCCAAGCCCAAGCTCGGCCCAGACCCAAGCCTAAATTCGGCCCATTACTCACATTGGCCCATTACCCACCGCCTGGTCCATTATCCACAATCCGGCCCAATTGCACAAAAAAAAATCAAACCGAAGCCCAAGGCTCAAACCCGAAGCCTAAGGCCCAAAACCGAAGCCCAAGGTCCATCAAAACCTGGCACACTGCCCAATTCAAACCCGGCCCGTTGTCCAATTCAAACCCGGCCCGCTGCCCAATTCAAACCTGGCCCGTTGCCCAATTCAAACCCGGCCCGCTGCCCAATTCAAACCCGGCCCGCTGCCCAATCCAACCCGGCCCCTGCCCAATCCAACCCGGCCCACTACCCAATTCAACCCGGCCCCTACCTAGTCTAGCTAGCCTAATAACCAAATCGGCCCGTTGCCCAATTCAAACCCGGCCCGCTGCCCAATTCAAACCCGGCCCGCTGCCCAATCTAACCCGGCCCACTGCCCAATCCAACCCGGCCCACTACCCAATTCAAACCGGCCCACTACCTAGTCTAGCCTAATAACCAAATCGGCCCGTTGCCCAATTCAAACCCGGCCCGTTGCCCAATTCAAACCCGGCCCGCTGCCCAATCCAACCCGGCCCACTACCCAATTCAACCCGGCCCACTACCTAGTCTAGCCTAATAACCAAATCGGCCCAACAAGTTCACAATCGGCCCAAGCCCACATTCGGCCCAAGCTCACAACCGCTTTGATCAATTCCCAACCCAAGTTTGACCCGAAACTTTGACCAACCCGAGCGTTGACCAACCCAAACTTTGACCAAAGCCAAATTTGACCTTAACCCACTTTGACTTGATCCTTTTGACCCGGTCTAGCTTTGACCTGGCCCGCTCCCCAATCCAAATTCCACTCAAACTCAATTCTTTCGGCCCAATTCGATTCAAACCTAATCCCATTCAATTCAAATCCTGATGCAACTCATCCGATTCGAACTCAACTTGTAAATTCCATTCAAACCCCAAAAACCCAAAAAGAATTTGAAAACAATCATTTTATTCAAGTTTCATCAAGTTTTCAAAGAAACCATTTTGTGGAATTTAAAAAGGAAAAACTCTTCTCACATCACAGAAAACTCTTCTCTATTGCAGAAAGTTCTTCTCACGTATACAGAAAGTTTTCTCCTAAAAACATTTCTCAAAATCAGTGTTTCTTCGTTAAGATTTCCGAACAGCTTTCAAAGTTTTATAACTGAATTTTCAGATCCAAATAAACCGTTTTCGGGGAGCAAGTAATGTCTAACCCCTTCAAAACATTTCCTTCATGGTTAGGACATCACTCGTCTTCCTTCCCAAAAATAAAAATCCGAGGCGGGGCACTGGGGTCATAACCTCCCTTGTCGCAGTCTGGATCTCTTTAGGCGGGGCATTAGGGTGACAAACCTCCCCTAATTGCAGCCTAGATTTTTTACAAGGCGGGGTGCTAGGGAAGTAACGACCTTCCTAGTTGCAGCCGGGATTTTAGAATCGTCTAACTCCCTTCCGCTCGACTTTAATGTTTTCGGTTTTTAATGTTTTAAAACCCGGGAGTTAGAGACGTTATTAGGGTTCGACCGAGAACATCTCATTCATGGTGTTTCTCTCTGAATCCCATTTTTTTCGACATAAATTCATTGCCCCATCTTTCGAGCCTCGACACTTACCATCAATTAAGTGTCGTGTTCGAGGGGGGTACATAGGGTAATCCCTCGGGATTATCCGCCCTTTTACAACAAAATGTTTTTTCCGGTTTCAAAAGCTTTAAGAGAGACAATTCTGAATAAACCAATCCAACCCTTTCCTTAGAGCTTCAGGTCATATAAACACTCCCTAAACCCTCCTCTGAACGAGCTCTAGAGCACATAGGACCTCCAATTCTCGAGTACTCCCGTCGACCTTAATTATCTAAACCTGGAATATCCTCGAGAACTGAACATCTGCAAATCGAATATCTTTTCCCACACTCAATCATACTCAAAACCCGAATTCCTCTTCAACCCATTCAGTTTCCCAAAACACCTCAAAAATTCGACCACTCTGAAAGATGAACCTAACAAACCCGGGAAACTCTTCAACCCCAACAAATGATCCAAACATCCTTTAACTCCACAAGAATGACCAAAGTGCCCTTAGCCTCACAAAAGCCGAGACAAATCCAAACCCCTCAAAAATAATCAAAACCTCTCAACCCTTTGACTATTCCCCAAACCGATGGTTTAAGACCAGCCTGTTTCCTCAAACTCCTTAAAATCACCTACTCCTCAATCCACACTCAATCCTATCCTTGGCTCTTGCATGAATCTCTTTAATAAGGTTTTGAAAGAAGGCAATCCCGACAATTGGAGACCGAGGTTTCCTCGGGCACCAATCCGAAGTCGTGGTCGTTGCCACTTCTAAGGGGTGTAACCCAGTGCAATCCCACACAGAATCTCTAGTATGATCAGATAAGTCCTATCCATAAGCAACAATCTCAGAGTCAACTAACGGTTCTTAGAACCCTTCTCCTTCCTTCCTAGTTCTTTAGGTCAAACTAGGTGGCGACTCTAGTCAATTCCGCCTTATAGAGGCATAAGTCCGCGTGGAGCCCATCGAGAGCGGGTGTAGTGCACACTTGCACTCCCCTTCATGCTTTCTGGGAAAGACGGACGATTTAGTAGGTATTTGAGGGATGCCAGAATAACGGGTTCTCACCCCCCACAGAATGGCATTTTCTAGGACCTCGGCTTTTCAGTCAGATCATATTTATATAGACCCCCCTCATACCGAAAAATCACCCTCCACAGAATGGCGACTCTGCTGGGGAAAACTTGAGTAAGTTTTTCTCATAAACTTGGTCAAGGAAGACTGAACTCCATTCAAAATTGTCGGGACTTCCCCACTTCTTTCAAAACCTTCCAGAGATTCATTTCGAAATCCATTAGGATTACTCTACTCCACACTCAGAGTGTGATTGGTGAGGATAGTTAGGGTGAGAGTGTGTAGCTTATACTTGACTTTGCTTGCCATCTGCGCTTTGCTTGCTACATAATTGTGTGATTATGCTAGACTAACTTGCAGGAACTTCAGGTAGGTGGGCCCATTAGGGGTCTAACTTCTTCCCCCTCTTTGCTTGCGCATTTATTTACCGCTTTTTGGTTGTGATATTGAACTGTTAGGAATAGTCCTGAGATGGGTGCATAGGGTAGCTTAGGACATGCATTCCTCTGTGTCACCCTTGATATTTGCGGTCGGGATAAATATTGGTCCACAATTGATTCCCCATGAGCAGATGCCCTTCGTAGTAAGGACTATGCACACGAGGCGGTATGATCGTAGTATCTACGCCTTGAAAACTCATGATCCTTCAACACTTACCTTTTCGAGTCAAAGCCAGCATATAGTGAACTCTGAGCCTTCAGTGTCCAGCTGCCCGGTCCCGTGTCTAAGCTGGGTTTATGGGTAGTCACCCCCTTGTATGCCGCCTGTCTGACCACCTTTTGCATTACCCTGAAGATTGCATGGGCTCAGTTCTCCAAGTGTCCTCTGCACCACGGGTGTCTCTAAAGCCTGATGTCACGCTACACGTCCGTAGAGGATCCCGTATTTACCGGATACCCATACATGGCACAACGTAGTCAGTGAATAATTTGGACTTTAGACACACCTGACCGTGCAGATGACGGGAGACCCGACCCCATGCAGTACTTCCCCAAGTTTTCCGAAAAGTGAGTATGTTGTGATAATCACCGGCCGTGGCTCATGTGACTGTATCACTTCGGGTATCCTGACCTTTCGAACTTAAGCACTCCGGTCTTTCTCGATGACGTGCCCCACAAGGCATAATAGAGATAAATCCCGAGGATGAACAGTGAAGGGACGACGGTTCCCCCGGTGGTATGGAAGCATTGATTGACCTGGAAGGTGATTATCCCAATCATTCGCACTCAGCTCCACATAAAATCAGCCACGATTTTTATTTTACACTTACATCTATGTGTGATCACGTTTCAAAAATGAATCATGTCAAACACTCTAATGAAATATCTTCAAAGTCGTTCATCTCTAATGATTTCAAAATTGTTATTTCCAAAACAGTTTTCAAAATTGATTTCAATCAAAGTCTTCCAAAAAATAAACTTTGTCAAGCGGTTTACAAAGAACAAATTTCAAAAATCTACTGTTTATAAATGATTTTCAAACAAAACTTCTCATAAATTTCATTTCAAAAACAGATTTCAAAAACATGCTTTTTACAAATAAATTTTAAACAACATTTTTCACGGATATTATCTCAAACTTGTTTTTCAAAACAATTTTCAAAGTTGATTTTCATAAACGTATTTCAAAATAAATGATTTAGTCCCCATGTTGCGACCCGCTATTTTTGAAGTTCAACCCACCTTCAAGAGCAGCGGTCATTATCGTGGAGCGTACTAGTCATTCGTGTTTTCACATAAGTGGTGGATTTTCACAAAGAACTTGTGCTCGATCATTCACCTTTCCTTTCTCAAAAAACGCCCCTTATTTCCCTCATCGGAGCAGATGGAGCACATGAAGATCGACAACGCAGTTTGAGTCAAAAATAAGAGATGTACCAACCCGAGTTGATTAACTAGCAATGACTGTTCGAGTTCAAACTGTTGAGAGTCAGAAGAACACCAACCTGTTTTGTATGATCACAGTACCGCTTCGCCGCAAGAGCCCAAAGACGAGCAAACGATCAATCAGGAGCCCGAAGACGAATGAGTAGTCAGTCAGAAGCCCGAAGATGAAGCAGAAGAATTCGGGAGAAGTTTTTAAGCTTAAACTCCCCCATTTAATGACTTCTAGAATTGATGTATAGGTTTTCCCCCAATATTCTTTTCTCTCTTGTCAATTTCTGAATAGACTTTGTGTATAGGTTGTACATTCCCCTTGAATTTGTTTAGATCAATGTGTATAGGGTTCCCCACTCCCTATTTTCTTTGCGAATGACCAAGTGTCAAAATTCATATTGAGAAAATCCGCCACTTTGAAAACACGGTTTTTTAAAATTGTTTTCCAAAAACTCAGTTTCTTTTGGCATGCACGTCTTGTTTAAAGAAGGGAACAAACGTGACGACCCTTCACGTTTTATCTATCGCTCTCAAAACTTTGCTTTATGGGGTGAAATTTGCGGTGTCTACAGATACTTCCCTTTAAAAAATTGATGAGATAAAGTGACACATCATATGCTCGCATCCATGACATTCATGAATTTTTTCAAAATAAATGAAAGTCGTTTTGCGCCAACAATCATGCACACATCATCACACGACAAATTTTCGGTTCACAAAACATACTGATATTACCCCTCTTCCTTTATTCTAATCCTTGTGCTTGCAGGTGTTCGTGACAGTTGGCGACCGGAAAGAAAGAAGACCAGTCCGCTTATAGCGACGGCAGAAAGAATGGAGTGGGCACCCCGAAATGATCAAGCAGTCGAAGGCCGGTTTGTTCATGAAGGTGACCTTGCTGTTGACTTGGAGAGAAACCTGAGGATAGAAGAATGTGTCCAAAGAAGAATAACTAGGGTCTATGTGGAGTCGGATAACAGTTACAAAGAGACTTCAACTTACTCGGCATACGACACCTATGAGTTTCAAGCAATGGACCCTCACACTCTCTTTGTCCAAGCCCGAACCACACCAAGCATGCCTTCTTCACCTATGTACAGTGCAACTCTGAGAACCCCAACCGCCACCAGAGAGAATTGGCAACCACAAATGGTCTGTGATAAGGGTAAGACCCAGGGCCCATCTTCCCCCATGGTGCGTTCCGGCTTAAACCTCTCCTTGCCCACACAAAAATACGTCCTTCCTTGGCAAATACCTCATCACTCGTCAAATTCAAGCCAACACCTTCAACCAGGAACAATACTGCCCTCTCAATCTCTTGACACCGGCTACCCTGAGAAAGCCATTTCAATCCAAAACCTTGATCTCAGAGTGGGTCCAATGAAAGAATTAGTGAAAGAACTGAAGGCGGAACTAGAGCTAGCCCAACGTTTTAAGTATGCAGGTTGGGAGCCAACTAATCCGTATCCTGATGCTCGTCTGCAAAAGGGCATGAGTCTGCCTGAAATGAAGAAGTATGAAGGGATTGGAAACCCAAGGCATCACGTTGATAGGTATGATAAGCTCATGGATCTACATGGTCTATCCGATGAGCTGAAGGCCGCGTGCTTTAGATTCTACTTAGAGGGGCCTGCTTACTCTTGGATTATGGGTCTGGATTTGAAAGGAAAGTCAAGCAAAGACTTGTACTTTGAATTTCTCACTCAATACGGTGGTAACTTTCATCATGAAGTTACACACAGAGATTTAGAAATCACCCGTCAAAACCATGGCGAAACTGTGAGGGAATTCATAGAAAGATGGAGGGTGAAGGCTGGGCAAATGAATGATCGACCAAATGAGGAAGAACAAATACGAATGGTGATTTCTGGCCTGAGAGAAGAGTACCAATGCCAGTTGAGATACCTGGGTATTTGTGACTTCAAACGATTGATGGCGGCCGTGATTGCTTTGGAAGACACTGAAATCAAATTGACAGATCAACCTGAAATCATGGAAAGAAGGGAACGTACACTCGGACAAAGCTCACAGGGACAACTTTCGAACCTCGGACTGTCGCTCAGCGAAGCATTGAAAATATTAGTCGAGGGAGGTCATCTAGCACTTTTCAATACAAGGTCAAGAATAAAAAAACTTGGGCCACATTTGCATGAATACTGCGACTATCATAGAATTCGGGGACACACCACCGATGAGTGTACCACACTAAAGAACGCAATCCAAGAGCTGATAGACAGAGGGGAGGTATCTTCTTTAGAGCTAAGACGTTCATCCTAGACCACGAGGGCGCACTTTCCTGAGGCATCACCGAGCCATGCAGGACCATGTGTTAATCCATGACGAAAGTGACAAAAGTGGTTGAGTCATGTTTTATTGTAATGAAAGTGTTTGAAGGGTTGCATCCCATCCCTCCCCCTTTTGTTTGACCTATCCAGGAATCACAGGAAGAACAAGACAGTTTTATCATGTTGACTGGCGCAATATAGGGATTACCACTCCTTAGGCGGTCAAGGTTCGATTTCCAGCTAAAACATGTGGGGTCACGTTTCTTCCGGGACCCACTCAGCAATTGACCGCCTAAAGAACCATTATTGGCGAGATGAACATCGTGGATCCTCAACTGAAACCGACTCAAGCGAGATTAGGTGTAGCCTTACCACGCATGTATTGCATCCAAAAGAAAACCATAGAACAAAAAATCATTCGGTCAAAATCCAAAGTCAACCATTTCCATTCATCGTTTTTCAGCATTTCATGCATCTTATACATAGTAATTCCATGTTACCAAAATAAATTGCATTGTAGATAGTTGCATTTGCATATATTCGTATCGAAGCGACATTTTTGGCGAAAATCTTGAGAGGTTGATTGAATAGAGTGCGTGAACCATTAAACTCTCGACCCGTCAATGAACACAAGGGTCTAATCAAAACCAGCACCACAAACCGAATGTGTGGCATGCGAAGAGCGGTATTTTCCTGGAATTTTAGTTGAGTGTATTGGATTATCCCCTGAGCGACGAGGGAAGGAAGAGAGAGCCAATGGAGGTAAAACCACGAGAGGCATGTGCATTTCTTCATCACATGGAGAGGCACAATACATAGTGAGATCAATGCCGATAAACGAGACACAAACTGTGATTCATGCAAAGATCCAGAGAAGTAGTAAGAAAACAATCATTGACTAACGAGAATGATGAGGCACTTAGGAATAAAAATCTCCACAAACCAAAAGCTTTGGCTGCCCTGTACATAATCCCTTAGTGAGCCCCGCTGAGCCTTTCACGATAAACCTTTTTCTGTGAACTCCACAACATGCCAACCCACGTACATATACTTACTTGCCCTTGCAATAGAGGATCTTGAAAGAGCCGGAGTCATAGTCTCTCCCCCACCATCTTTCACAAGAACAAAAACGAAAATGTCCAAAGGAATCAGTGAGTCAATGCGACTCCAAAGTCAGACACCAAAAAAAACATCGAAATGTTTGAGAAGATTAGCGAGTCAATAAAAACTCCAAGCTGAAAGCCAAAAAAGTAAGCAGAGAATGCCCAAGAAGGTCGATGAGCCCATGCGATTCCAAAAGCAGAAAGCAGGAAAGAGAAAATCACACACCAAAGAAGAAGGAGAAAATAAGCAAAAGGATCACTGATGTCCCGAAGAAACCAATAAAGGGTTATCAAAACCCGTCTAATCATTTCACCCATGGCAAAGGTGAAACATGTCCTTTATTGCACAAAAGCTCCACATTCCCAAATAAACCCCACAGTCCCATGTGACATGCATCATACCCCTCATCCCCGTTACAACCCAATAAAGACCTCTGACTCATAAGTTAATGAGCGTTAACTGAAAGTACCGGATCTGAAACATGAATCATAAGCTTCATACTCGTTATCAACATGTCCCATCATCCCAAAGGGACCATGAGCGGAAGAGTGTGACCTTACCCCACAAGGTCTTTCGAGTGCGAGTGATTCTTTGATCGAAGCACCAAATCATAAACAGCTAATCCCATTGCAAGTGAGGAATTTGTGAGGATCGGAAAGTCCAAAACCCCGAAAGGAAATTCTTAGGAAAATACTGCTCTAAGCATCGAGAGTATCATCACATCGCTTTGCACACACAGCCAAACTCACGAGAGATTGACCCGTATCCCTCCATGAGAGGAAAATGATTCACGCCTTCCAATTCAACAATTATTCAAGATCGAATCGAAAATGTCTTATATTCGTAAACCTCATATTAATAGAGATAGGACCGTACCTTCTCTACAAAAACTGCATATGCATTTTGCACCGTATCTAGCATTTAATATTTGCATGCATCATAAGCACTCCATCATCAACATCTGATTGGTAAGAACTCTGCCTAGTCTCGCTGAGAGTCGACTTCAGTTGCTGCAGTTGAAGTAAAAACTTCCTATCAAAGGAAATCAAGCTGAAACCATTCTGGGCTATCTTTGAGCTACGTCGAATCATTATGAAGCCACCCGGGGCCATCCTTGAACTACATCGAAGCATTCAGAGCCATCCCAGGCTACCTTTGAGCTACATCGAACCAAAATAAGGCCATCCTAAGCCGTACGAAGACAATCTCGGAGCCATCCATTGTCATACTTGAGTCTCGTCGACACCCCTCCCAAAGCCAAATTGGAGCCATACGGGAACCGTTCTCAGACATTGTGACCATCTTTAGAGCTACACAGGAGCTATCTCAATAGTTTGAGAACAATATAGGAGCCACCTAACATCCCTGTTAGAGCCATTTCATCACCAGGGTCTTGCCTACACAGTTTCGAACTACGTATGGTCTGATCTCAATACGAAATTGAGTACGTAGGCAGCCCGCCCAGGGTGCGACCACCTCAAAGGAAAAATGCCCCTTTCTTCCTCGCTATCACCAAATAGAGCCATCTCGTAGCCCTTCCCGGAGCCATCCCGAGCTATCCTGGAGCCATCATGAGAGAACCCTGAAGTCATACCGGGCCGAAGCCATCCATCCATGACCAAGAATTTATCTACCACATCAAAATACGTCAAACACAACACAGTCCACCAATCACATCAACCCACCATTCGACTCAAAATCTCAATCCAAATCGAAACCCACCAACCACCCCAGAGCCGTTGCTCATAATGGGGTCATGAATCATGTCGGAGCCAACCGACCACACTGGAGCCACCCGACCGCACCGGAGCCGTCAACGTAATCCGGAGCCATCAGTCCATACCGGAGCCATCACCACATGCCAAAGTCATTTCAAAATTTCAAACAACTCTGGAGCCGTCTGCTCACAAAAAACCTACATCCACAAACAGGGAGTTTAATTCAATTAATACATTGGTTAATCACCTCACATCACATATCATCTGCATATACCCACAAATTTTGCTCACTGTCTGACGTATCTTCACACCCGCTAGGCAGCTTTTGTGCTACTAGTGCGGTCGAATTTTTCATTTTACACCCGCTAGGCAGCTATTGCGCTACTAGTGCGGTCGAAATTTTCATTTTACACCTGCTCGACAGCTATTGCGCTACTAGTGCGGTTGAAATTTTCATTTTACACCTGCTAGACAGCTATTGCGCTACTAGTACGGTCGTCTTTCGTTTTACACCTGCTAGACAGCAATTGCGCTACTAGTACGGTCGCCTTTCATTTTACACCTGCTAGGCAGCTATTACGCTACTAGTGCGGTCCCGCCGTTTTTCCTTCGCTAGGCAGCTATTACGCTACTAGCGTAAGATCGTTTCACATCCACCTGCTAGGCAGCTATTACGCTACTGGTACGGTACTCCATTAAAGTATTATAGGCTCGTCATAAGTCCTATAGCTAGATGTCAAGAGGTCTAGTTGAGGCACTCCTAAGTCCTCGTACTTTCAATTGCATTATAGGCTCGTCATAAGTCCTATAGCTAGATGTCAAGAGGTCTAGTTGAGGCACTCCTAAGTCCTCGTGCACCCAATCAACCTAATTGTTAGTATCATAGGCTCGTCATAAGTCCTATGACTAGATGTCAAGAGGTCTAGTTGAGGCTCGTCCTAAGTCCTCGTACTTTCAATTGCATTATAGGCTCGTCATAAGTCCTATAGCTAGATGTCAAGAGGTCTAGTTGAGGCACTCTTAAGTCCTCGTGCACCCAATCAACCTAATTGTTAGTATCATAGGCTCGTCATAAGTCCTATGACTAGATGTCAAGAGGTCTAGTTGAGGCTCGTCATAAGTCCTCGTACTTTCAATTGCATTATAGGCTCGTCATAAGTCCTATAGCTAGATGTCAAGAGGTCTAGTTGAGGCACTCCTAAGTCCTCGTGCACCCTAAATCAACCATATTGTTAGTATCCTAGGCTCATCATAAGTCCTAGAGTTAGATGTCAAGAGGTCTAACTGAGGCCCGTCATAAGTCCTCGTACTTTCAATCACATTCATACACTCACGGTCGCATCCCTATGCACCACTAAACATTGTGAGAATTTTTGGCGCCCCGTCACCTTGATCCAATTCTACAAAGGCTTGTAGAATTGAATCAAGGGGAGCCATCTGTAGACACCAAAAATTCTCACCCCATAAAGCAAATTTCGAAATAATAAGAGGGGTCGTCGCCTTTCTTTTCAAAACATATTAGCGTGTGTGCCATAATGAAACCGTCATTTTATATCCTTTTTCAAAGCATTTTATAAAAACACGATTTTCCAAAAATGAATTTTCAAACAACAATCCGGTTTTAAACCCATTCATTTTGTTTTATTATGTATTCCATACTTTCATGTCATTAGATTAGTCATCTCATTTTATTGTATACTTTCTTTCAGACTCCTCGTGTTTTTAGGAGAGTTATCCAGTCAATTTTAGGGCGTTTGTATTATTTCTCTCATGTATATACTGAATTTCGACCTAGCTTAACTGGTTAAAGTACTTGTACATAACCCATGAGTCTCGGGTCTGATTCTTGACGTGAACAAAAAATTTTCCTTGTTCCGCTTCAGCCCGCAGCTTGGTTCTTCTGTTATTTCGTTGCTTCATTTAACGAGTTCTGTCATAGCTTAATCGGTAGAAGCATGCAAGGGGTATACCAGAGGTTGTTTGTTCGAATCTTGGGAGCAACTTGAGCTTATATTTTTTTATTTTACAAAAACGGCCCATGAGGCCTTGCTCCCACCTGGACCAAATCTTGTCGGGCCTGTTTCCTTATTTTGCAACCCATTATCAGATGAAGCCCATAACCACCTAATAAACCCTAGTTTGACATCTGTCTTACTTGTGTACATTATAAAACTCCCTTAAAACCCTACAGTCACCCACGTTTTTCTATCGGCCGGCACTAATCCACATTATTCTCCTGATTCCCATCGTTCTTTGCTCTTTCCCAGTTTCAAACGCAGACAAAGAAACCCAGAAGCCTCCCTTTGTTCTAGAATCCCTCGATCTTCTCGATTGAATCACTACGAAAATTCAACCACCACCCACCGAATCAACCCCTTTTTTCCCCTCTGATCATTCACCTCGTTCGAATTCACTCACCCTGTTCGATTCTCGGGTTTACAAGGTAAGATTGGCACCAGGCAAAATTTATCTGTCCTGAATCTTCTCACCTTCTACACCTCGCTTCACGCGTTCCATTTCTATCCTGATGTCGAACACGAGATGAAAGGCTTGGATTTCTGTTGTAAATCGTTTTCTGAGAAAGGAGTCAGTCTTCTATGCTCCTCGTCTTCTTTTATCAATAATGCTCGCGAACCAGGGCTTCGAATCCACATTTCGTGTGTTCCTGGTTGTCGCAGAGAGTGACGTTTCTTTCTTCGTTCCTTTCTCCTTGTTTTTTTTAAGATTTCACTTCTAGTGGCCTTTTGCTTGTCGGTCTCGTTAGAATATACGGACGACACATTTGAATCGCGTCGATTATCTCCCACTGCTAGCTCATCCGAGAGCGGCGGCTCTTATAGGGCGGGAGGTGATTCCTCGGAGACGATTCCGACTAATGGTTTAGCCCCCCCCCCCCTTCTCTGTTTTGTGACGGGTTAGACTGGTCGCATCCAGTCACCGATTTTTTACTACTGTTTCTTTTATTTCACTATGATTCAGCATATCCTCTGCTTATTATTCACTGATCATCTTGTTATTCGCTGATCATCTTGATTTTGGTTAACCCCCCCTTCTGTTTGGTTTCGTGTTGAGTCCCTATGTATTTCTCGCTTCCAGAGCCGACTCGGTAAGGTCTGTATTTACTTAAGTCTCAAAACGTCTTTGCCAGACATGGGTAAAAACAAGTCGTTCCCCTCCTGCTAGGTTTCTGAAATGGGAAAATGTTCTATAACCGAGTACAGGTATATTCTCTGTGGTGAATATTTGAAACTAGAGAGTATTCACGAGCTCCCGTGGGATGGTGTTCTTTTCTGTCGCCTATAAGTTGCTGATATCTGCTTGGTGTTCGTATCTCCCTTAATACTAACCTTGTTTGTGAGTGTTTTTGGTCTGTGAGCATCAGTTCGTTGAGGACCGTCCTGCTCTCTGAAAATCCGTACTCGACATTCATCGGTGCTGTAAGTCGACCTTTTATCCCCTAATTGAAAAGGGCTCATGACCTCTGTTATCTAGTGTTGTGGTAATTTGAGCTATAGTGCGTATGCTTGACGCTTTAATGTTTTAAACAAATTTGAACTTCGTGCATGCTTGAGAAGAAATGACTGAGTACTAGACTGAATCGATAATCAAAATTGTGCCTACTCTGGATGTTGAACTTGATCTCGCTGAGCGTGTAATGTGCAAGCGCACTAATGTCATGATCCACAGTCTGCTTTTCGTTGTGTTTATATGAGTTCATTTTCATGCTAGCAAGCTCATCACTCACGTTTTACTGTACAGAGATGAACGTTGTTGGTGCCTTTTTTTTCTTACATGTTGACCCGCACCTTCAAAAAGAAGAAATGAATCGAACTGACTTTGACTCAGATTGGTTCTGACCATATTAAGACTTAAAAGCTTTAGGCTCTAATCTTTCTGTGCTTTGGGTCATTAATCACCGGTTTTATGCTTTGGTCAATTCTTGCTAGCATCAGTTTGTTTACTTCGCTCGATTAGATTTGTTCACGTACTCTTTTTGGATTCACTATCATTGTTGTCATACAATTTGTTGGGTAAAGCTTGTTAAATGAAAATTAATTCGAGCTCATCCCAAGGCTAGCCCAAACCGGGTTGGTTTGAAACTTTAGACAGCCAGCTAGGTTACCCGGACTTACTAGGTTAGCCGGGCCCACATCTTTCTGTGGGCCATTTTAGAAAAGCCCTAGTTTATTCATGGATAAAACCCACATTAAGGTCGTAGTACCCGAGGGTCGTAGTACCCGTTTGTGGGGGGCATCCTTCCTAGTGATAAGTTTTTCCAAATCATCCTTAATATTCAGATTAAAACTCACAATCAATAATCACATTTCTGAATAAAAAGGAAAGAGATCGAACCCATTACAAGGCAATCCCTTCAATTCAAGTCGAAAGGCCCAAGTAATGTCCTGATTTCAGTCCAAGTCATTCGTGGCCCATATTTAATTCATTATGGTCCATTTATGTCAGCCAAGCCCAAAACCACCTTGACCCAAGTCCAACTCGGCCCAACATCACCAATCTGGCCCAGACCCAAGTCCAAGCTCGGCCCAGACCCAAGCCTAAATTCGGCCCATTACTCACATTGGCCCATTACCCACCGCCAGGTCCATTATCCACAATCCGGCTCAATTGCACAAAAAAAAATCAAACCGAAGCCCAAGGCTCAAACCCGAAGCCTAAGGCCCAAACCGAAGCCCAAGGTCCATCAAAAACCTGGCACACTGCCCAATTCAAACCCGGCCCGTTGTCCAATTCAAACCCGGCCCGCTGCCCAATTCAAACCTGGCCCGTTGCCCAATTCAAACCCGGCCCGCTGCCCAATTCAAACCCGGCCCGCTGCCCAATCCAACCCGGCCCACTGCCCAATCCAACCCGGCCCACTACCCAATTCAACCCGGCCCACTACCTAGTCTAGCCTAATAACCAAATCGGCCCGTTGCCCAATTCAAACCCGGCCCGCTGCCCAATTCAAACCCGGCCCGCTGCCCAATCCAACCCGGCCCACTGCCCAATCCAACCCGGCCCACTACCCAATTCAACCCGTCCCACTACCTAGTCTAGCCTAATAACCAAATCGGCCGTTGCCCAATTCAAACCCGGCCCGTTGCCCAATTCAAACCCGGCCCGTTGCCCAATTCAAACCCGGCCCGCTGCCCAATCCAACCCGGCCCACTACCCAATTCAACCCGGCCCACTACCTAGTCTAGCCTAATAACCAAATCGGCCCAACAAGTTCACAATCGGCCCAAGCCCACATTCGGCCCAAGCTCACAACCGCTTTGATCAATTCCCAACCCAAGTTTGACCCGAAACTTTGACCAACCCGAGCGTTGACCAACCCAAACTTTGACCAAAGCCAAATTTGACCTTGACCCACTTTGACTTGATCCTTTTGACCCGATCTAGCTTTGACCTGGCCCGCTCCCCAATCCAAATTCCACTCAAACTCAATTCTTTCGGCCCAATTCGATTCAAACCTAATCCCATTCAATTCAAATCCGATGCAACTCATCCGATTCGAACTCAACTTGTAAATTCCATTCAAACCCCAAAAACCCAAAAAGAATTTGAAACAATCATTTTATTCAAGTTTCATCAAGTTTTTCAAAGAAACCATTTTGTGGAATTTAAAAAGGAAAAACTCTTCTCACATCACAGAAAACTTTCTCTATGCAGAAAGTCTTCTCACGTATACAGAAAGTTTTCTCCTAAAAACATTTCTCAAAATCAGTGTTTCTTCGTTAAGATTTCTGAACGCTTTCAAAGTTTTATAACTGAATTTTCAGATCCAAATAAACCGTTTTCGGGGAGCAAGTAATGTCTAACCCCTTCAAAACATTTCCTTCATGGTTAGGACATCACTCGTCTTCCTTCCCAAAATAAAAATCCGAGGCGGGACTGGGGTCATAACCTCCTTGTCGCAGTCTGGATCTCTTTAGGCGGGGCATTAGGGTGACAAACCTCCCCTAATTGCAGCCTAGATTTTTTACAAGGCGGGGTGCTAGGAAGTAACGACCTTCCTAGTTGCAGCCGGGATTTTAGAATCGTCTAACTCCCTTCCGCTCGACTTTAATGTTTTCGGTTTTTAATGTTTTAAAACCCGGGAGTTAGAGACGTTATTAGGGTTCGACGAGAACATCTCATTCATGGTGTTTCTCTCTGAAATCCTATTTTTTTTCGACATAAATTCATTGCCCATCTTTCAAGCCTCGACACTTACCATCAATTAAGTGTCGTGTTCGAGGGGGGTACATAGGGTAATCCCTCGGGATTATCCGCCCTTTTACAACAAAAGTTTTTTCCGGTTTCAAAAGCTTTAAGAGAGACAATCTGAATAAACCAATCCAACCCTTCCTTAGAGCTTCAGGTCATATAAACACTCCCTAAACCTCCTCTGAACGAGCTCTAGAGCACATAGGACCTCCAATTCTCGAGTACTCCCGTCGACCTATTATCTAAACTGGAATATCCTCGAGAACTGAACATCTGCAAATCGAATATCTTTTCCCACACTCAATCAACTCAAAACCCGAATTCCTCTTCAACCCATTCAGTTTCCCAAAACACCTCAAAAATTCGACCACTCTGAAAGATGAACCTAACAACCCGGGAAACTCTTCAACCCCAACAAATGATCCAAACATCCTTTAACTCCACAAGAATGACCAAAGTGCCTTAGCCTCCACAAAAGCCGAGACAAATCCAAACCCCTCAAAAATAATCAAAACCTCTCAACCCTTTGACTATTCCCCAAACCGATGGTTTAAGACCAGCCTGTTTCTCAAACTCCTTAAAATCACCTACTCTTCTCAATCCACACTCAATCCTATCCTTGGCTCTTGCATGAATCTCTTTAATAAGGTTTGAAAGAAGGCAATCCCGACAATTGGAGACCGAGGTTTCCTCGGGCACCAATCCGAAGTCGTGGTCGTTGCCACTTCTAAGGGGTGTAACCCAGTGCAATCCCACACAGAATCTCTAGTATGATCAGATAAGTCATATCCATAAGCAACAATCTCAGAGTCAACTAACGGTTCTTAGAACCCTTCTCCTTCCTTCCTAGTTCTTTAGGTCAAACTAGGTGGCGACTCTAGTCAATTCCGCCTTATAGAGGCATAAGTCCGCGTGGAGCCCATCGAGAGCGGGTGTAGTGCACACTTGCACTCCCCTTCATGCTTCTGGGAAAGACGGACGATTAGTAGGTATTTGAGGGATGCCATAATAACGGGTTCTCACCCCCCACAGAATGGCATTTTCTAGGACCTCGGCTTTTCAGTCAGATCATATTTATATAGACCCCCCATACCGAAAAAATCACCTCCACACGACCACCCCTGATTCGCCCCACACGTCACAGGAACCCTAACCAGCCTCGTGCTGGCATGGAGTGGTACATCGCGGGGCGTCGCACCAGAGGCCTTAGGCCTAGAGGGGAGGGTATGCACCGTAGGCACATGGAGCAGGCGCGTCGTTATGGGGGTGATGGTGGGCGCGGTGATGATGGGAGGGGACGGGTGATGGGAGGGGAGGGCGTGGTGATGGCAGGGGAGGACATGCTGGTGGTGGTTCTGGGGGGGCGGGTGAGTATGGTGGTGGTGGGTATGGTAGGGGTGGGTATAGTGGTGGTGGGTTTGGATATTAGTAGACTTATTAGTTTATGTTGTTTTTAAACATTCTGTATTGATGCTTAAACTTGTGTGGTTGTTGTAATTTTAATTTATGTTTATTTGGTTTTTAAATAATTCATTCTTGTTTATTAGGATGTCAATTCCCTTTGCAATTCACGTGAACCATTACACCGCACTCAATGAATATGGGGCACGGTTCCAACGTGCTCCGGGATGGGCAGTGATCAATACAGAAATTAGAACTCCGAGAAGTGTCAACAACCTAACAGCTTCATTAAATCAAATTGTCAGATCACATTTTGATAATCAGCAACTCAACGTCTTCTCCATTGTCTACCTTAGGATGGACCAAGATCTGTACAACGACTCTATCGTCGATATACTGACCGATGCGGACGTACGCATGATGTTGCAGAACTACTTAGACCTTGGAGAAATAATGGAAAGAGTTAGGATTCTTGTGAAGTATGAAGATGATTCAGACTTCGAAGACCCAGATGTAATACGAAGCAGGGCTGAGGCGTACCGTAGGGAACAAAATTCACGCTACAGGGCTAGTACGAGGAGACGACCGCCTCCCGCTTGATCAGTGCAACCACATTTGGCTTTCATGTACTGGTAGTCATCAGAACTGTTTTTGTTTTAAGACTTAAAATGATGTGTGTGTGGAATAAGTTGTAACATTATGAGAAATGACGTGTGAACAAAGTTGATTGGAAATGAAACTCTAAAATAGAATCGCTTTTGAAGTGTTGATAATATGTTTCAAATATGTGTACAATTACATTTAATTAGAAAAAAAACATTTTTTTGAGCAATCTCCGACGACAAAGCAATCTTACTTTTGAAGTGCTGAAAATGGGATAAAAGCATCCACTCAACATGAAGTCACTATACGTATGGTATTCAGCCTACGATTATTGATGGCCAAAATGCATTCATTATCAGTAACCTTCCTGATGTTGTGAACGAAGGTATACTTGAAAAGTTACCCTTGGTAGACCAAGTAAGGATCAACATCTTGTCCAGTGGTTAGAAACACAGATGGGCCAAAATTCGATCGTTAGTGACGGATAGAATCAGTAACCTTCCTGATGTTGTGAACGAAGGTATACTTGAAAAGTTACCCTTGGTGGACCAAGTAAGGATCAACATCTTGTCCGGTGGTCTAAATTCTTTGTTGGCCGTTGAGTCGCTAACCTTCCTGATGTTGTGAACGGATGAAATATATTCTACAACTCTTTTTTTGGGAAAATAAGGTGTCAAATGTGCTTCTTAAGATCAATGCCATCCTGGGTGGTCTAAATTCTTTGTTGGTCGTTGAGTCGCTAACAGCAGTAGTATTAGAACGCATTGTATCTACGATGAGTTTGCTTTTATTAGATAAAGTATAATCCGCTGTACCAACATGAGACACTACAATATTCAACAAATTAAGTGTCCTTTTTCAATACTTTCATCTTGCAAACATTCTTTGTTGGCCGTTGAGTCGCTAACCTTCCTGATGTTGTGAACGGATGAAATATATTCTACAACTCTTTTTTTGGGAAAATAAGGTGTCAAATGTGCTTCTTAAGATCAATGCCATCCTGGGTGGTCTAAATTCTTTGTTGGTCGTTGAGTCGCTAACAGCAGTAGTATTAGAACGCATTGTATCTACGATGAGTTTGCTTTTATTAGATAAAGTATAATCCGCTGTACCAACATGAGACACTACAATATTCAACAAATTAAGTGTCCTTTTTCAATACTTTCATCTTGCAAACATTCTTTGTTGGCCGTTGAGTCGCTAACCTTCCTGATGTTGTGAACGGATGAAATATATTCTACAACTCTTTTTTTGGGAAAATAAGGTGTCAAATGTGCTTCTTAAGATCAATGCCATCCTGGGTGGTCTAAATTCTTTGTTGGCCGTTGAGTCGCTAACAGCAGTAGTATTAGAACGCATTGTATCTACGATGAGTTTGCTTTTATTACATAAAGTATAATCCGCTGTACCAACATGAGACACTACAATATTCAACAAATTAAGTGTCCTTTTTCAATACTTTCATCTTGCAAAACATTACAACAACCTTCTTGAATATATTAATGGCATACAAGAATTCAACAAAATTTTACAAACTCTAATCTTCTATAATCAACCGTCCTGATCCATCAGTTGGGGGAAACAATCTGTACCACTCTGTATTGCGTGGTAAGAACGGCTCAATATAAGCTGTAACTGAGGGCTCATGCCAACGTCGCCACATCGGATTCAACACTGGGACTGGACAATTTTCGACTGTTTGGAGTCTAATGAAATGAGACTGCTCAGCGACACATGCAATAGTGACCTCTACTGACGACCTAACCCCCGATCATCACGTAGCGGCAGTGCGACCAACCCACTAGCCATACCATCGTATTGTTTTGAAAAACTGATAAGCGCAATGTGGTATACAGTGCACAAGATGACACCAAGATCTAGAATTTCAATCCAGTGTGGCGTCGGTGCGAAACCGTCTCCAAACCAATTCAGTCGAAAGTACTGTCTGTCGTACCAAACTCGCTCAACTTTATTTAACCACCAATCTCTTCTTCCCTCCAGCTCTTCCAAGCATGCACGTCTAACCTGTTTCCATTGGCGTTCATCGTTGTACACGGCATCAGCAATAGCTCGAAACCCACAGTTTCCATCACCCACTATCTCCCTGTAACCTATAATAATTAGCTAATTGCGGATCGAGGTCACTCCAATACTGCGAGAATTTCCAGGGGCTCCAGTATGTCGGATATTGTGCAGGTTGTTGAGGTGGATTGTGTTGCATTGTCGGTCCTTCTCCAGTTTGACTCATTCCCTCAGATGGGAAACGCTGTGATTGACTGTGTTGCATTGACGGCCCACGATCACTTGTACTTTCGGGGGCTGTCGGGCGTCGCTGAGACTGCGAACGTCGTAGGCCCGGGCCACGGTTTCCAAGACCTAAATGCTCGTGCTCGGACTTGTCCCTAGTGTTTGGCCTCTTCTTTTTTTGGTTGTGGGCCTACCCTTAGGAACCTTCACCTCTGGTGGCTGTAAACCAGTGTGATCATCCTCGGGCTCCCATATTGGCTTCCACGCATTGAACGCTTGTTCGATCGTCGTAGGATCATACCGCTGAGACAGATCATCATACCATAAACCTACACATGAGAGTTGTTCCTCTATGCTATACGACTCATCATATGTTTGGCGTTGTGCTTCAAATTCTTGTTGTGCGTCATATCTGAGTGTTCGCCAGAAGATATGCACTTCTTCAACTGGTATATTCAGACCGGCTTGAATGTACTGAAACATACGAAACGCGCACGGTAATCCCATGGTCGAAGTAAACGCACAAACATCTTCGTACGATGTTGTGTGGTCAATATCGCACCTCCCGCTTCTCAGCTGATCCTGGAGTATTTCCAAACATTTGAGGCTCACTTGATTGACCAGAAATAAAAATGGGACTTGCTGGTCTTCCGAAACCCTTCTGTCAATGGAGAACTCGAAGTCTTGTTTAATGTGGAAATGTTGCCCTTCGACGAATCTATGTATGCTGTCGAAGCATGTGTCTAGAGATCCGGTGGATGTATGAAGCCAACACTTTAGAGCTGAGTGGGCGCTCTCCGCCCTACACATTGGAAGTCAATTAGTAGCAGATAAATGGGAAACATACCAATACAAACAACAGAACATGTTGACAATTGAAGTTAAGCTAACCTGTTGGTAGATGTGTTGCCGAAATGCCTGAATCTCTTAACCCATACCTCACAAAATTTCTCACGCTGACATAGCCATGTGTTGTTCAAGTACACAACGAAAGGATTGTTGGCGCCGTAGGAGTGTACTAATTTCCCGTACTGTTCATCGTACTTCGCAATAGTTGAGGCGTAAACTAGTCGCTTCCACCGATGCACTATTAAATTGACTCTGTCACGGTCAATATGCATTATCTTGAGCGCATTGGCAGCCACATTCTTGCATATATGCCAACGACATAGAAGATGTGGTACAGAAGGATATACCACTGAAAGTGCTTTCACTAGCGCCTTTTCATTGTCAGTGACAAACACATTTGGAGGATAGATCAACACCTTCGTCAGCTGATTAAGCATCCACGTGTATGCAGACTCATCCTCTCTGACCGCAAAACAGAACGCTATACAGAAGTTCTTGCCGCACGACGTGACTCCGACGAACTCCACTAGAGGCACCTTGTACATGTTCGTCTTGTAAGTGCTATCAATGAGCACTACATAAGGAAACATCTTAACGAGCGTCAGCGAAAAAGGGTGCGCAAACAAGACAAGACCCAGCCTAGATGGATTCCCTGCAAAATGGACATTTAATTAGAACTAACATTTAAAGTGATTAACATACAAATAAACCAACACTAAACAGATGTGCCGACACTTACTTAGATCTTTCTCGGACCACCAACTATAATTACGTTCATCTAGCGAGTGCATGAAGGACGCTACATCTGTACGTCCGCCACGATCTTCTTTTCTGAATTTCGAAACTAGGTTATGAATCGATGTCTTGTCTGCAGTACTTTCAGGGTTCTTGTCATGTAAATGGGCCCACATCTGCCTAGGCGCAACACCACTCCTGTACAAACTTTTCATGCTTGCCCTTTCGTCGACGCTAAAGCGAGGCCGGACGAAGTGAGATTGCGGGTTCCTCGCTAACGCGTGGTTGTGCGTCGGGACCATCACCAAGATAGACCAGCCCGTAACTTCCCCACCCCTGATGCTTAGGCGGAACGGGCAGTTGCATTTCTTCGTGGCACGCCGTGGCCTTTGACTTACTCGACGATGACGATTCTCCTGTGCTAACCGTGGCCTATGCCTTGCCGTTACCTCTCACACGTTAGTATACTTCACCGTCGTATCGCTTAGTCTGTCTGATTAGATAAATATATTAGCCTCTCCGTGCGAACGCATAACCAACCGCCTCCTCTTTACGCCAAAGATTAGGCTACTATTAAATACATGACTTGTGTCTACGTTCGCATCCTCGAATTCATCATCGTTATCACCCTAAGCAAAAAACGTCGTTATTCATCAGTCTACGTAAAACCCTAATACTACGTACTTTAGAATAATCACACATAAGCCATCAAATAATCAACAAAGTATATCATCGTAAAGTACATTAAAAGACAAACGCAACGGCGCAACGGATCGAAAAACGAGCAATAACGAAGAAGATACAACGATTTGAAAAACGGGCACCTGCGCAGGCGCCACCTAAAGACGCCGGCGCCGGCGTCCGCAGCAAGGGGAGCCGCAGCCGCGCGTTGAGCCGGGTTGCGCGTGGCCGCGCGTAGCCCAGGGTGGGCGCGGGCTCGGCTGAGCCTGGGTGCGCGCAGGCGCGCGAGAAGAGAGGGCGCAGGCGCACGATATCCGGGGTGGGCACGACGTCTTTTCCTCCTCTTGCTTTTTTCGTTCAGTTTTGTATGCATTCTAGCTACTTTTGTACATAAATTACTAAAATAACAACAGAAAGTACCTCAGATTGAGCTCCTCGTGAATTCTCCTCGCTCCTAACATCATCTGCATTCTCGTCTTTGTTTTCTGGAACACCACCTTCAGCATTTCCTCTCTTTTTTACTCTTAACCGAACAGTTTTTTCTTCAAACTTCCGAAAAAACCATTTCCTCTCTTTATCTCTCTAACTTTAGGATTTCTGAATTTGAATATGATTCATATCATATTCAATTCCTTTATATAATGAAATTTGGGTCACTCTTGTAAATATCATAAATTGTGGGTAAATCTAAAATATTTGAAAATTATTATAGTAGGGGCAAAATAGTCTTTTCCCGACTGAACGAAGTGAAAACCCGACCGAACGTAGTGACCCTCTAAGTATACGACTACCGGTCGAATTTTGTACACACAAGGCTCCAATGCGATTCTGACATGCCCCATACTTTTCAAGAATCAATTTCGACATGCAGCCAGATATATGGGCCAGAATCCAAGAATTGAGACAATAGTAAGATAACATGGGTACCAGATATATGATTTTTCCGTAAATTTCGTGGGGAACGAATTCTTGAATCTTGATTAACGAACCGATCTGGAACAACAACTTGCCAAAATCACTCTGCTCAATTTGAAATTGAAACGAAATCGAAGAACACAAGATACCAAAATAAAGAAACGAAATCCATTGGCAATCCAAAACAGATGTGGCGAACCCTCTGTGCACTACTCTCACCACAAGTAATAATCGCAATTGGCGCTCTCAAACTTCTTCCCGGCCACCACCGGCTTCCCGTGGTTATCACTCAGCGGAACATTCAACTCACACTTAATCTTCGGCTAACCTTCGTACTCTTAATAAGCCCCAGCTTAAACCTCACTTGCAGATCCAGTTTAACATCAAACTTAAACTCCCCTTAGACTTCTGGTTCTGATAATCCCCGTTCTGCTCCACCCCCCCAGCACAACCGCATTCTTCCGTCCACGGAACACTACAGGACCCAGCTCTGTCACATTGTTAGTCCTTTGGTAAAACGGCTCCACTTCGACCGTCGAGAATCTGAACCCCTCGTATGCGGGGTTGACGCGTATCACATCGTAGTAGACGCCAAGATGGCGATTAGGGTTTCGGACGGTGAGGTTGAGGGTCAGATCGTAGGAGAGCTGGTGATTAGCAGAGGAGTAGTTGAATTCAGTGAGGGAGGCGGAGGTAGCCTCGAATCTGAGTGTGTGTGGACGGATGAGAAACCATAAGAGAAGGAGAACCAGACCGACGGCTATGAGGATGCTGAAGATGATTTTGAACACGCAGCCGAGGAGACAGCAACCGCAGTTGCAGAGTAAGTCGACTAGGCAGCAGCCGCATCTAGTGCAGCATCCACGGCCGTCGCCGCTGTGTTTAGACGAACGAGGTGGTGGGATTGGAGGGCCGTAGTAGCCGCCGTTGAGGTATGGCGATTTCGACATTGGTGGAGGGGAAAAGATTTGTGGGTATGGAGAAGTGAGAGTGTGTTGGGGAAGATGAAAGAGTGGCAGACGGGGCAGTGGCTAGTGGGTTCTCGTCTCTCTTTAAATTGAATTTTGAATCGGAGAGAGCGAGTTGGGTCAGTTTTACTTTATAGTAGGAGAAGAGACGTGGGTCATCTCCGGAGAGGGGAAAAGCACGTTGGGGTTGAAACCTTTGACTTGGAAGTTAGAACAAAACGATAAACCGAAAACGAAGTAATACCGAAAGATAAATGTTTGGGAAATTTCACCGATAAACCCAGGTTCGAGTCAATATTAGAAATCTTCTAAGCTTTTATTTTATTTTGAGATATCCCATTATCTTTCAGATATCATTGAAGTACGACTATTTCTAAAGTTTTAATTTTATTACGAGATACTATTTTGTTTAAATTTTGATATATTATAATTTTTATATGGTAATTTCTTGGTTACTCCACATGTAGTTATAGATGGCCACATAATAAAACAGTTAGTAAATAAAAATGTACTGATGTATGTAAAGGTATATTTTGAATTCTGATATTACTGAAATTCTACTAGATGTGCATACTAACTTCTTAAATAGTACAATATGCTTACAAAACCTGTACTTTTACATTATACAAACTGTACAATTTTAAATGTAACCAAAGATAGCTACATATGCTTGTAGCCAAGAATGATTGTTTTCATATCCCAAATTTTACCCTCACACCATATGCGTCTACAATAACCTCAGAGATATAACGTCAAAAATTTTAAAAAATTTAAAACTTAAAGAAAATACACGGCAAAATTAAAGATCATAATAAATTTAATATCAATTTTAGAAAATGAATATAATTAAACAAACAAAAAGATTAAATAAATGAAAATGACTAAATAATAAAAAAATTAAATTATTTGAAAATAAACATAATTTGTTAAAGTGTTACATAGCGGTAACTTAAAATCGTAAAAAATTTATAACAATAATATGAAGACTATTAAAAGTAACAATTTCATATAGTATAGAAAACTCATTATTTAAAATTAGAAAAATAAAAATAATAACCATAAAATATGATCATTTTTCTTGTGATTATTGATGTCAAATAATATATTTATTAATATTTTAATTAATTTAACTTTTTCAATAATTTCTTATATTTAATGTAAATGATATTTTTTTATGATTCTAAGTCACCGATATAATAGTTTTCAAAATATGAAACAATATATGTTTTTTAAAATAAAATAATTTTTATTGTTTAGTTAGTTCTATTTATTTTGAAAATTTTATGATTTAATTTTGATTGTTTATAAAATATTTATTCATTTTTTAAAATCAAATTCAAATTTTATATGATCATAAATTTTTTGTATTTTGTTTATATTTTAAATTTTAAAAAAATTGACCATAACCCCTGGGGTTATTGTGGGGGGCATATGGTGCGAGGGTAAAATGGGGATAGGAAAAATATAATAGAGAATTTTCATCATATACCACTGAGTTTTTACATAATTCACGATATACCACCGTGTTTTTAAAATTACACAAGATGACACCGAGTTTTTACGTATTTCACCATATAACACTTTGTCTCATATTTCGTTAACTTTTGTGTTAATTTTCTTGGAAAATGACAAAAATACTTATGTTATTAATTAATTACCTAACAATGAATTGTCATATTGACAAATTCCATAAGATACCACCTTAGTTTAGCTATTAACAGGGGTAGTTTAGTTTTTTTTCTAGGGATATTAGCGGAGCAGTTAATGAAATATGGGACATAATATTATCTGATGAAATAAGTAAAAACTCGGTGTTATCCTATGTAATTTTAGAAACACAATGGTATATCATGAATTAAGCAAAAACTCAGTGGTATTTGGTGAAATTTCCCAATATAATATATCAGAATTTTAACGGAGGGGCATCTCGTAATAAAATTGAAACCTCAGGGGTATCTCATAATAAAAATGAAATCTCAGGGATATCTCGTAAAAAATGAAACCTTAGGGATATCTCGTAATGAAAATGAAACCTTAGTGGTATCTCGTAAAATCCGCTCAAATCTCGTAAAGTTCCTAAATTGGACAAAATTTAGAGAAACCCAACTTGCGCCATAAACCACAAAAAAGCCTATTTTGAATGTGTTTTCATTGGGTCACACAGATCACATGTGAGCTTACAAAACTTGGAATTTGGAAAAGGCCCGGAATATAACACTTTAACATCGTTCATATAAAGTTTTATCAACTTTAGGCAGCTATTAAACATCTCCTAAACTGAACAAAAATTAGAATAAAACCGATTTTGACTAAAGGTGTCAGATGTAAAACGGTGGAATCGTCATGGGTGGGCCGGGGAAAGTAATTTCTGAAACTACGTGGGTTCAGGATGATTTCATCAAATGTCATGGGTAGGGATGCAATTATTCCTTTTTTTAAGGAGTGTCTTATATTCGTAACATTAAAACACCAAGGTATACATATGTTTAGCCAAATCCTCCATCCACCACCAAGTTCTATACAAAGTTTACCCCATCCTGCTAATACATGAGCATTCACATAAGATCCCACTCACAAATACCTACATACATGCTCAAACATAGAACACACTCTTGTACATGCCAAAATCCCTTTTGACATTGATACAAACATTCGACATCCCTCTCAAAAAGTCTATTAATTGAAGGGAATGTGTTTGGGTACACACTTTACATTTACCCGCCCTAAGAGCTATTTTCATCCCAAAAATGAGAGCTCGAGCTTCAACAACCACTACAAGAGAAAATCTTACCGTCATGTGAACCTAGAGCCAACACCTGATTGTTATAGTCTTTGCATACCACTCCCACGCCGTATTTACCCCTCCGTAATATATGGAAAAAACCCAAACCATTGCCCAATTTTTATCCATGCCTATTGGCAAACAGGAACACTCCAAGAAGAGCGCTTGACTTTGTTGACCTGGTGACAACATTAGGAAGTTACGAGACTGCTCCCATCCCACTAAACAAAGGAAGCATGGCCATTAAGGACTTGACACCTAGCAAATCGTATTCCCTCCAGAGTTTCAATCATCAAGCATAGATTATGTAGGATTTCCGCTTAACAATACCGTAACAACCAATCGGACAACTGGGCATCAGTAGACACATCCAAATGTATTTCAATATCAATCAACGAACATATCACCTTCGTCTCAAGACATTTGAAGAACAAATGGTATAAGGACTCCCTTCTCCCACACAGATTACACCACACGTCGCCATCACCCGCACACCTATTTACAATCGCCAACTTACATGGAATTATGGAATACAACATTTGCCATGCAAATAACCAAACCCTTATAGGCAAACCACATTGTTTAACCCTCACCTTTGCCTTTCCAATCAACCCATTACCAGAACTACTAGTATCCATACTACAACTCTTATCAAATGCCATAAAATATGCAAAACATACTGAAAATTCCCCTTTTTTCATCAGCCCCAACACCATGAATCAGCACACAATTTCTTGGAGAGCATGAGATTGAATATATGTTTGATCATCATACTACAACAAAAAATATAGCACATCATACCTCCATTGTCTGGTCAAAGGATCGATTAGCAACACCACTTTACCATGTTCCCTCAAAGCTTTCGACACCTCCCACATCCAGGGAGTCTCAATAGATTTATCTAATAACCACTTACTCCTTAGTCTCGTTGATTTTTCATTCCTAATGATTGGGCTACCACCTTCCTCAATAATCCACCTAACCCCCGCTAAAGCCCTCCATATTGGACTAGGACAATATCCTAATATCGCAGACGTTAGATATCCCTATGGAAAGTACCGAGCTCTTATAATGTGAGAGACTAACATCAGTGGTTGCATTAACATTCTCCAACAAGTTTGAGCAAGTAAGGCCTCATTTGAGGTCTCGGAATCCCAACCCCTTGTCTTCTTACTCCTACACATGTCCTTCCATTTCTTTCAATACGATGGTCTTGCACCAATATCATCTTCCCACCAATATTTAACAATAGCTGATTGAATTTCCTCACCACCCCATACGGTAATTTGACCAGCCCCATTATAAACAATGGAACCACCCGAAGCACATTCCTAATAAGCAATACACACCCTGCTTAAGAAACTTTTCTTCCCCAACCACTAATATTTGCTCAACCCCGGTCCTTTATGTATTGAAAAATTTTCCCACCATTAAGTTCCAACTTACTCAGGAAGCCTAAATAAAGACCAAAATTATCAACTTTGTACACATCAAAACATCCTGAAGTTGCTCGTCTAGCATAGTGAGGGACCTTATTAGAGAACATAATTCATGATTTAGCCACATTAAAGCATTGACCTGAGTCTTCCTTAAAATTATTGAGCACACCATTAATCTAGTAGCATTTTCCACATCTACCATCCCAAAGACACAACAATCATCCGCAAAAACAGACAGCTAAGCTCAGGCAAAGAATTAGCCAATCGAATACCCCTGATCAACCCCACCAGTGACGTTAGACGCAGACTAGTAGATAGAAGCTTCATACACACAAAATAAGGAGACAAAGGACCTTGTCCTAACCCTCGCTGAGGTTGAAAGACTCTCCTCGCATATCCATTAATCAAAATTACCATGGAGACAGTAGCGATACATTCTTCACCACCCTTACCTAAATCTCATGAAATCCCATTCATCTTAGCACAACAAAAAGGTCATTCATCCCGATCATAGGCCTTAATTAGCCATATCAACTTTCAAAACAAATGAGCCTTTCCTAGCTTACGACTCCCGCATCGCATGTAAAACGTAATGCGCAATTATAACATTATCCACAATTAACCACATAGGTGCAAAAGCAGGCTGTTTCATAAGAAATGATATCCATCAAATATGAATGAACACACTTAAAGGACCTTGCCTATAACCCGATAGATAATGTTACATTGAGAAATAGGCCTAAAATTAGCCATTGTAACACCCCACTCGCTAATCTCGTAATAATCACTCTCGTATAATCACTCACGTAGCATAATTAGAGACGTCTCACAACGGAAGTTAAACTACATTAATCCTCACTTGGGTGTCACATGCCATTACTCGCCCATGCGAGTAAAGAAGCATAACCGTAATCTAACAATGAACAACAACAACTAACCGCAGTGATGAACGAGATATTTATTACATTATCCTATATACAAACCAATACCTATAACAAGTGAGCATTTAAAGAGCTCCTAGAATTTCAACGTGCTAACCGATTTAATATTAAACATGCGATAAATAAAAGTCAAGGTCGTCTACCCATATTCCCGCACTCCGGCTTCACATCCCGATCCACGACCTGAAATGTGTTGGCCTCAAAAAGGGGCTCAGCAAACTATATGCTGGTATGCTAAAGTGTAATCCTAGACCCTTTAGGTCACTTAGGTCAATTAACCGTCTGAACATGAGGTTAATTACATGCTGGTTCATTTTATGTTTATATACAGCAGTAAATAACATGCATAAGCATACATAATCCATCAAAGTGATAATCCATACATTACATACAATCCACAACATACCGAATACCATGTACTATAAACATTCATACAAACGCGTAGGTACTTCCATCGAGATGTTAGTAGTTTTTCCTTTAAATTATGTTAATCACCATTTAGTCTTACTCTCCATACCATTGGGCGTCATGTTAGGACAACCCGGAAAATCCTTACTGGATAGTAGTCCTCCCGTACACATGAAGTGCTCATTGCCAAGGATCATTCGATCCCCGGCCTTCCACTTGCCTAATAAAGACGTCCATGAATGGCCGAAGCCGTATGCCAAAGTCGGCACCCTAGTCCAACAGTCTATCTAGGCCTGTTGGAATATAGAGGGAGTCGGTCCGATACAGACGTTATACTCCGGTGATCACCAATGCGCAACCAACTAGTCAAAACTAATTGGATTCCTGTACCATGTACCATAACCAACACTCTCCAGTATGTGATTAATCCTTAATCAACTACCCTAAGTAAATTCTTAGGTCTAGAAGAAGTCCTTACCATTTATTACCTTTGAAGTCTTATGTACTTCCCTAGAAATAATCTAGGTTATAACCATGTTCGAATATCACGCTCTAAAGACTGGGGATCCCGAGTCTCATTCCTAAGTGTTTTACTTAGGTCAGTTAGGGATAAAGTTCCCGAATATTAGTATTCCAACCGCATAAACAATTGTAGTAATATTGTCCGAAGACATCGCGCACAATAATAAACGCTTACCAACCTTATAAATAATCCACACAATCATGCATAGCAAACATATCGCTCTGGTCACATAGTCAATCAATACCCGAACCGAGGCTTCCCTCAGAGGTTCAGACCACACAATGAACATACCGTACACCGTCGGCGCTTGCGTAATAATCCCCGTGTAGTCTCTAGCGCTCACAATGCTCGCGTCTACCCTCGTACCTCTGGTACATACGTAGTTCTAATATCAATATATATGTATATATATATTCCAAAACTCACTTAACCATCCAGGACTAAATGCTTACTTCCATCTCGTAGCTAACCCTTAGTTGACCTCTTGTTCAACTCGTTGTTCGTTAACCTTAGGGGTTTACGCTTCAGCTACTCGTTATTCTTTACGAGTGTGTAAGTGTTGTTTCGACAGTAATACTTGTCACGTGGAAGTTTCGTTCACAATTGGTTTACTTATTGTCGGGTTGCATGCACGCAGAGATAATGTTACGTGCGCGCATGTATGAAGTCTAAACATTTTGTTATTCGAGATAGTTTACGTAGTTTGTTTACGAACATACACGGACATTTATATACACAAGTACACATGTATTGTCGTTGTAGTTATGCGTTGTCATTTACGCACCCTTGTACACACACGTAAGATCCAATACACTCGTATATGCATGTAACGTTATTGTCGTTACATTCATGTTTTACATGTAATCGTATAATCCCGTATGTAACTCGTTATTCCTATTATATCTTAATGTCACGTTATAAATTCCCTTGATATAATCGTAAGGTTCTCCTCATAACAAAAATTCCAACCATATCTTATACTTCCAGAAGTCACCAACTTACCCTCATTTAATGTAAATGTATATAATGCATATTTGCTCTTTAATAACCCCTTTATGACAATCCTTTCATACTTAAATATAATGTCACATTATATCACCCAAAAACTTTATATTATAACCTGCCCATATATATATATATTAAACTCCCTTTTTATTTTCGGTAGTTCCCCCTTCATCCCATATGTTTGTTTATTTACAAAACTACCCCATACTCCATACTTGTTATATTCTTAACCTTAGTAATTTGTAATCCAAGGTATTCCAACCTTATAATGTACCTATATATATGACGAACAGCCCCTCTGATTATTCAGATTTATTTATTCACCCACATCTTTCCTCCTAATTACACTATAACCCCCTCTATTTTATGAACTTTCATTTAATACTTAAGACTTTATAATATACACTTTAATTATCTTTAAATACCAAAACTAACCCAATATTTCTCTTGATCCTAAATAAACCCACATGTCTAGTTTTGATGTGTCTTAACCCATACTTTCATTATTTATACTTTGGCCCATGTTTATTTTATAAACTTACAATTTAATCTCAAAACTTTATACTATACACATTGATTTATTTAATCCCAAAAACCAACCAATATTTTCTCCAATTTTCCGAACAACCTCAAGGGTTGTTCTAATCTCCATTTCCCCCAAACTTTTGGTTATTCACCGAGTAGCCCATAAGTTTTATAAAATGTTACATTTTAATACTTAAAATATATGTTATACTCCTTAATCAAATAAATCACAAGACCAACTTATAATTTTCCCAAATTACTTACAAACCCTCAAGATCATTTAAATTCTATTCCAACCCCTAATCTTTCAGAAATTACATTATATACACATAGATTTTTAAATCGTTACAAATTAGTACTTAAACAATATATTATAATCCTTAATTAACTAATTCATCAAAACTAACCCAAAAGTTCTTTTAACTTCTAAACAGACCCCTAGGGTCTTAATATTTATTTCCCAACACCTATAATTCTCGTTAATCACTTAAATACCCCTTTTTTTATAAATGTTTATTTTGGCTTAATATTTCTTTAAATACCCAAAATAATTAGTTCTATACTTCTATTATTTAACTTCGGTCAAACCTCACTTGTGGTCAAGGTTGACCACCTAAATTATCCCTTTGACCAGATTTGTTTTTATTTATGAAAATACCCCAATTAATTCTCTATTTTTACAATTAACCCTTAGTTTCATAAAATTCACATTTTATTTATATAAACTTCTTAAGATCGATCCCACTCGGTATTAATTATACTTGGTGCTCTATTTTTCGTTTAATTATGTTTTGATCCCATATACAATACTTTTATTTCACTTAGACCTTTTATAAGGTTTTAAATTCATTTAAACCATGTTGTAGACTTATAAATATAGTTACATCCATCTAATATCTTCCTAAGTGATTTTGTTCACTAAAACTATATTTTGTACCAGAATTTTATATATCTATTCAAACCACCTTAAAACTCAATAATAGTCGTTTTAAGCTTTATGTAAGCATAATGAAAATGCCTAAATACAAGGCTTAAACATAGCATACCATTTACCATTTAATGACATAGAGAAGTCCCAAAATCACATCCTAGCTCACGGTTGGTACAGAATATATATACTGAATCTCTCTAAATCTTTTCCTTCCATTTTCTTTCATTATTCACTCACAGAATAACCTTAATTAAACCATTAACACTTAACCTCCATAATTAATTATTTAACTATTAAATTTCTACATCTTTTTAGGATCTAGATAGCACATATATATAATGCACACTCATCCTCACGGTTATATAAATTTTTGTATATTATATGTGGTAGTTTTGGTCTGGTTGTTTTGGTTGGTTGTTTTGTGGTAGTTTTGTTGTTGGTTGTTTTTGTTGGTTGTTTTATGGTTGTTTTGAAAAAAGTGTTAGGCAGATGGCGGTTTCGTCTGGCTGTTTTGAATAAAGTTAGTTATGTTAGTTATGTGCAGTGTTTACTGTTTTCGTGTTACAAATAAAATTTTAAAAGTAGTGTTAAAAAAAATTGTAAGTGAAGTTAAAATATATGTTGAAATTAAATTATAGCCGTTAATTATTATATTTTTTTTTAATTTTATATTTGACAATTAATTTATAATACGTGTATATTAATCTATGAATAAAATTTTAACATATATTTGTAAAGAATAAACAACTACATGCTATTCACATAAACATATTTATATTACATTTAAAAACAATCTGTTGTTAAATAAGTTAAAATATATACAGATATTCAATTTTAGCCATTAATTATTATTATTCTTTATTAATTTTTTATTCACATTAATTTATAATACGTATACGTATTAATTTAATCTATGAATAAAATTTTAACATATATTTGTAAAGAATAAACAACTACATGCTATTCAGACATATTTATATTACATTTAAAAACAATCTGTTGTTAAATAAGTTAAAATATATACAGATATTCAATTTTAGCCATTAATTATTATTATTCTTTATTAATTTTTTATTCACAATTAATTTATAATACGTATACGTATTAATTTAATCTATGAATAAAATTTTAACATATATTTGTAAAGAATAAACAACTACATGCTATTCAACATATTTTATATTAGATTTAAAAACAATCTGTTGTTAAATAAGTTAAAATATATACAGATATTCAATTTTAGCCATTAATTATTATTATTCTTTATTAATTTTTTATTCACAATTAATTTATAATACGTATACGTATTAATTAATGAATAAAATTTTAACATATATTTGTAAAGAAAAAACAACTACATGCTATTCAGCATATTTTATATTAGATTTAAAAACAATCTGTTGTTAAATAAGTTAAAATTATACAGATATTCAATTATAGCCATTAATTATTATTTTATTAATTTTTATTCACAATTAATTTATAATACGTATATTAGTCTATGAATTAAATTTTAACATATATTTGTAAAGAATAAACAACTACATGCTATTCAGATCAACATATTTTATATTACATTTGAAAACAATTTGTTGTTAAATAAGTTAAAATATATGTTGAAATTAAATTATAGCCGTTAATTATTATTCTTCTTTATTAATATTCATAAGTTCAATGAAAAAGCAATTCATTCTAGTAATACAACAATTGAGTGTAAGCAAATATTATTTAGTGAAATTCAAAAACATAAACTCAAACTTAAACAGCAGTCGTTACCGTCGTAGTGTTCTTCTTACCCAAACGTCGATTAATTTAATACAATAAAAGTTCATACGACATAAAAATATTGTTTTTTGAGAATTCAACGCCTATTAGCATATATAGCATCAGCTAGCTGGTTACGCATATTAGTCATGCTCAAAGGATCGGCAAGCTCATCTGGGTCATCATCGGGCAAGTGTTCTTCGTCTTCATCATCATCATCATCAGCACTGGATCCTTCTCCCCCTCCTTCTGTTCCTCCCCCTTCAACCCTGCCTGAGGTGTCCGAGGCAGGTTTGTTCAACATCACATAGTTATGCAATGCGAAACACGCACTTATAATCCGACTCTGGTCATTGACATCATACGGTGGAACGTTGTCCAGTATCGTCCATTTTTTCTTCAGCACTCCATAACATCTCTCAATGACACTTCTTAGAGATGAGTGCGATCTATTAAAGTGCTCCTTTACGGTCGTTGGTGGAGCTCCTCTAAAGTGGGTGGGGTGAGCAGCGTTATTGAAGTATGGGGCCATTACACCATTACGATTTGCGTATCCCTTATCACCTAAGTAGTATTTTCCTGCAAAGCACCTTTTTTGGTTACCCATATTAACACTAACATATTATTCATAGTTTGGTAAGTCATGATTATCATACCTGGGGGTGGTTCAGGGAAGCACATGCTGAGGTCAGATCGTGCTTCGTGAAGGACACGTGCATCATGCATTGATCCCTCACATCCTGTAAGCACAAACGTAAATAACATGTTGAAGTCACACACCCCGAGCACGTTCATCGTTGGGTGGCCGCTCCTACCACGGTACTCCAATTGTAGCGGTCCTGGTATGATGACGTTAATGTGGGTACCATCCAACGCTCCAATGGCATCCTGCCAATTATTTGGTGAAAATATAACAGATAATTACCAATTTGAATGAAACGCACATAGTCTCATGAGGTGATTAATCCGATACCTTAAAGTACGGGTCGTAACGAGGGTCCCCAGCAAGCTTTGGATGAATTGTAGCCCATTCGTCAGTATTAGGCTTCACGTAGTCGTGTCCGAATGCCCACATCAAGCCCAATACCCTCTTGAAGTGGTGGCTAACAGTCTCTGGACTCAGGCTGAATCTCTCACAAGCTTCTCGGTTCGATGTTTTGTGTGCTAGTATGTACAAGAACAGTGCTATGTCAACTTGAATGCTGACGTGTTGTGTGCGCTTCAGCCCATACTTTACTTCCATCATCTCGCACAAACGGAGGAACGAATCCTTATCCATCCTTAAGGCATTGTGAATCCTTTTTGGATTGCTCCTAAGTAGAGCATTAACCCACATTTCCCCGGTGAATTCATTGTCATGCATGGGAATAGGTAGGGGAATGTTGTGTCGGTGTGATGCAAGTGTTAAGGTGGTGTCATCAATCAGGTTGACTGCCTCTTGGTGAATACCTCTCATCGCGGTTACAAATTGCAAAAATGCTTGTGGATCGTTCAATATACGTGTAACGAAATCTTCGTCAGCCATGATATCTGTTAAAAGAATTTCGATAATTTACTATGACATGAAAACAATAATAATGCATAATCAAATTCATTAAGGAATGTAAAACAATCAACATAAAACAGTTATGCGCATAAACTACACACACATGTAGTTATATAATACAACGTCCCAAAATGATGCGCATTTGTGGAAAAAAAATACTAGTAGTACTACAAGCAAATCTAGTTCTAGGAAAAACAAAGTCCAACATCCACACGAGAGTACAGTTAATACAAGCCGATATAGTTCTACAAATACACAGAGTACATCCCTCCGAAGATAAGAGTAACACAAACTAAGACCTAGAAGAGCGCTGACTCCGCACAAGGGAGTTGATGTATGCTAGGGCAGATTTTTTTCCTCCCTCTTCCATCATCCCCTTGAACATGGCCCTACGACTCGGGACCTCCAGGGCCACTGCAGCATCTGCAAGCAACTCATCGTCATCCCTCACCTCTGGTATACTGTGCAGAGCTTTAACGGCTTCATATTCGGTCCACTGATTGTCTTGAACACTGATTTTTTTTTAAAATGATAGCTGTGTGAAACGCCTCCAACAACTGATTTGATCTGTTAAGCGCAGATTGTGTAGCATTACCGCGCTCTGCAATCATGTCCAACTGTATCGCATGTCGGTCCTTCTTCCTAACCCTCTTCTGCTTCTTACATCCGGAAGAATCATCAGACTCAGAGGACCTTTTTCCTAGAAGAGACGACACAGCTGGCCCGGTAGGGGTAGAAGTAGGTGTCGGAGTCTGTGTGCTATCGTAAGCTGGCATGGGGATGAAATCATCGTCCAAGTTGATCGCCCCCATGTGTTGATGAAGGACTCGCTCCCGTCGGTGTAGTCGTGGTGGAACGAAGGCCGATAACCATCGAGTTCTCCTTCAGTATCGCCGACGTCTGATGTCGGGATAGGAGTGCCCATGCTGAACTTTTTCTTTCCCTTCGTGTCACAGTCACCGTATACTAGCTGGAGGTAGTCCTCTTCTTCAGGGCTGAAGCCCCTGGTCCTGAAGCGCAAGAACGATCTATCCTCCTACGGAATATAAAAACAATTAGTCATGTTCAAATGAAATAAAACACTTTAGAATGTTAACTAATGAATTGTGTGTACCGCTATTTTAGCGTCCCACCACTCATCGGGGGCGTCAATGGTACGCTTGCTATAAGACCACCCAATGCCCGTAGTGCCTGAACCCTTCAGCCTTTTCCAATCCACCCAATGATGTCTAATTACTTCCCTTTTGGACTTGAAATTGGCATAAGTGTATTCCGTCTTGAAGATGGCATTGAATTCGTTCAAAACATTTGTCCATTTAACGGTTCTGCTTACTACCTCTCCATTTCGTCCAAGAGAGTGCGCATAGTGTCGACCCATTAGTCTAATCAGGCAAGTTGTTTGATCATCATCCCACGTGACATTGGTACGACTACTTTCACCCCCATCTATTTCCTTTCCCTTCTTTCCCTTAGATGTTTTTTTGCGTGGTTCAGTGGCCATCTATAAGTAGATAAAATTGCATTTCAAATTAGTATCAAGTACCAATGTGTTGTCAATTGTTGTTGGACAATTTTAATATTAACATGTGTTGAACTATGCTTTTAGAAATTTATTCTGAATTGTAAAACACAATTGTAATTAATACAATGTTATAACAATGAATGTACATTTACTTAGTTTGAAAATGTACAACAATTCAATAAACTCGTGCTACTAATATCCCCTAACATCCTAATTGATAGCCATCTGCCGCCGCTCCATCATTGTTCCGTCTTCTCTGCAGATTGGTGGAGTACTCTCGATGCCATTTGTTTGCTTCATCACGTCACCGACCATCAACTGATCACGAATAATGTTGTTCTACCAATTAAGCTCAGAGTAATGTTGTCCTCGTCATCGCTTCGATTTATTATTCGGGACTATTCAGCTCAGAGTTTGTTTGCCCTCATCATCGCTGAGCAGACAAGTGTAGACACTCAACACCCAATTGCCAACTAAAGGAACAACTGTACTTATAACTACCGCATCTGCCACAATAGAACGACCCAAAATTTAGTATCTGTTCGAATCAAATTTTTCGGAATCGGGCCAAGGTGTTTCGGGTACATCCTAATGTGGGGCGGCCGTTATAAGCATGAGTTCCAGTTTAAGACAAATGACGGGTGTCGTACACTTGTCCGCAATTTTGTGGGCAATTTTATTAATGTCAACATGATTTTCAGTTCCTGGATCACCACCATCTAATTAGGACGAAGCTAACCAAATAGGAACAACAATTGAATTTTCAAAACAGATGCCGTAACTAAACCAGCCAATACCACCAGATAAGCATGGAATGCCACAACAAATTCTCCAACCCAATTCTACCCAAATAACCACAATTCCAGAAGAAAAGCTCAACAGATTTCAACCGAAATAACCAGATAACCAAGGAATGGCACAACAAATTCTCCAACCGATTTCAACCCAAATAACCACAATTCCAGAAGAAAAGCTCCAACAGATTCCCACCGAAACAACCACAATTCCAGAAACAATTCAAGAATAAATGCCCAACAGATTTCAACCGAAACAACCACAATTCCAGAAACAATTCAAGAATAAATGCCCAACAGATTTCAACCGAAATAACCACAAATTCCACCAACATTCCAGAAGTAATGCTCCAATCGATTTCAAACCAAATAACCACAATTCCAGAAACATTTCACATGCCAGATTCGAATCCGCAGCAGAGCATGCATGTTCAAACACATGCATAGAGATTAAATACCGTAAATGGTGAGGCGTGTACCTTGGAGAAGTAGATGGTACGACCGAAGCGAGAGAAGGAGTAGAGGGGGCGGCGCATGAACCAACCAGATAACTAATCAAACCAAGCAAGTGAGGCAGATCAGAAAACAAAAGACACCCGAAGCAGCACACAAATGCAAACCGGGTGTAAGGGTGTCAACCCTTTTTTTTCCCTTAATTCTCAAATCAGGAGCAAATCGGAAGCAGGGCAACTTACCAAGCTCGAAAGGCAGGACCCAAATAGAAAGCGACGAAGATGTCGAAGAAGATTCAGGGAGAAAGAACTCAGTCAGAGAAGAACCGGTGAAGCCATTGAACCACCGGTGAGTGTCGGAGGTAGAAGATAAAGGAGAAGGGGAAGAAACGAAGTGCACAACGCTTCACTTACCTGTGTGCGGTGAGCCGGCGATCCGAGATTTAACCCACAAAAACGGAAGTAGCACAAGAAAAGAAGGGAGAAGGGAGGTAGAAGACGACACACCCGGGCAGCTACGGGCTTTAGTCAGACATTTGCAAATCGACAAGCAAGGTCGACAAGGGAGAACAGAGAACAACGGAGGAAGAAGATGAGCGGCGCGAACAACTTTCAGCGTCGAAATATGCGCAGCTCAAACAAAACCTAGAAACTGCCTCAACCGAACAGTCAAAGGGTAGTATTGGCATCTTTGCCAAAACTGCCAAATACACAAATGCCACAAAACAGACATAAATAGACCACAACGAACGAAGCCATATTCACTCCACACATTACTAACTTAACTACACATATATCCGCCTAAAATTTTGGTTCCCACAACAATATTCAGACTAGTAAGTTATACGGTAATAGGAGAGTGTTTACGTCATTACCTGGAAAAACTCTTCCAGCAACTCCTCACCAGTCACAACCCCCTCGCCCTTTTTAATTGCTCGATTCCTCTTGTAATAACCCTTCTCTTGCTGGTAGTATATGGGTACATATATACCCAATTTATGGATCGTTTCAGCCATAGCAAAAGAGCTTAGTCAGCCACTGTAAGCAACATGCTAGTTAGGGAGGTTTTAAGTATAGTTTTTTTTTTGTAAGAAGAGAGTTCTTTACCTCAGTTTTTGAAGGCTTTTACTGGTGTTTTCAGCAGCTATACGCAGAGGAGTATACTCAGTAAGTTACATGGGAAAGTAAGGGAGAAAAGAAGGATGATGCAACCATGTTTAGCTTGATTTTACCTTGTTTTTAGGCTCCTTCCATTGGGTGTTTTAGTGTCGGCTTTTTAGCTTAACAAGCAGGATGGAATGGAGTCTCTAAGGGTGGATTCGCAGCCTTGAAACAAGGTAGAGAAGCTGATGAAAAGGAACTGGAAAAACTGCCATGAAAAGAAGGAAAAGAAGGAAACTTCTACCTTGACTTGTGCAGCTTCTGGTTGCTTTTTCGGTGCCAGAAATCAGAGCTCAACTGGGTTCTTTTTGCTGTCTCACGCAAAGAAAGAAGGCTAGAGTAGGTAGTATGAATGGGGAAAAAGGTCTGGTGGAAACTCAGACCGTAAAAGAAAGAAGAGGGAAGTTGCACCTTACCATTTTTTTTTGAGCGGGTTTACCCTTGTTGTTTCTCCTCATATGACCGATGATCAAGGCTTAGATTAGAGTTTGCTTTTATTTCATGAAGAGGGAGATGAGCTGCATATGGAGCAGTAGATCTGGTAAGCAAGGAGTTGGAACCGTGAAGAAAAGAAGAGGGAAAGTAAGAAGTTCTCACCAGTTTTTGTTGTTGTTGTTGTTTCCTCTGTTGTTGTACCGAGGATAAGGCAAGTGATGGTGCTGGAGTGTAGGTCTTGTTGTTGTTTCTGTCTACAGAAGAAGAAAAGAAGGGAGGAGACTGGTAGTAGCTGGCTGTTGTCGCAGGAAGATGGGAAAGATGAGGTAGTGTTGCTACTGTTGTTAGGTGTGTGAAATAGCAGAGGAAAGAAGAAGAGAAAGTTGGAAAGGTACATACTGTCGTAACACAGAATGGAGATGAAGCAGTACTTCCTTGTTTGTTTTTGTACAGATCGAAAATGGGAGGAGGGAGCCTGGACTGCTGCTACCGTGAGAGAAAGGAAATGATGGAGTACTGACGGTGGTATGGGAAAAATAAGACTTGAATTGTAATATTACTATTAACTTATTATGTCTAATGATGTTTGTTTTAGGGAAAATTACATCCCCCACCCATAAGGTTTGACGTATTTACACAAACCACCCATGTAGTTTGCATAATTACTTTGCCCACCCATAACATTTTGCTCCGTCTTACACCCGTCACCAATTCTCCTTATTCCGTTAATAATGTCCACGTGGCGGGCTGAAAAGGCGTTCTGTCTCCACTCCCTTCCCCCATTCTTTTATCATTTTCTTCTGATGGTTTTGAGCGTTGCTTTCTAAACTTGTGGTTTAAAGATCCGAACGACCAAGTATACTGAATGATGATGTCTTGAAACCAATCCCAGCAGCTTCGAGTAAATTTTCTACTCTGATTTTTTTCGTCTCACTTCCAAATCAGCCTTTTTGTTCCGTCATTCGCAGTTTCCAGAGGGTTTCATGCTTCCTGTCTGATCGATTCTGTAATATTGTCCCTTCCATTTACTATTGCGTCTGCTGATTTGCTTCTTCTGTGCGAGCTAAATCTTAGCTTGCGGGAGTAGACGTAGACCTGAAATCTAGGGTTTTTGGTGCTAGTCGTAGGATTGTAATCCATTAAACCTGAGTAAATGCTGAAATCTGAGGTTGCGTAGTTAGTAGCAGGGTTTTCCTTCAGGTTTATGGATTGGGGTGTCTCTGGCATGCTTGCGTGGTGGTTTGTGGTCTTCCGATCTGAATCTTGCTTATTTGGTATGTAATGAATTTGAGACGCCGTTGGACTGTGAGCGGCATCTCATTGTACATGGAGAAAGGGACTTCAAAGGGAGATGACCGTGATTTTTTTCCTGAATTTTGTCCCTCTCTGAGGAATGAAGATGAGTTGAAACTATCGCAGAGCATGTTTGTTCCTTGTTGCCAGTTAGGGAGAAGAGAATACGAATGGCGCCGGGAAGAAGATAGAGGAGATAGAGAAGATTTCTTGTCAGCTTATAGGGAACAAGTTAAAAATGGACACGTGGACATTATTAACAGAATAAGGAGAATTGGTGACGGTGTAAGACGGAGCAAAATGTTATGGGTGGGCAAAGTAATTATGCAAACTACATGGGTGGTTTGTGTAAATACGTCAAACCTTATGGGTGGGAGATGTAATTTTCCCTTTGTTTTATTTTGTATATATAGACAGCCCGTTAGGGTAGAAAATTAGAGGGAATTTGAAATTTCCCTTAACCAAAATTGTGGCACTTAATTGTACATGTGTGTATATGGCTATATTATAATATGTCACATTGTTACTTATAGTTTTTTTATCTAGAGGTGTGTATATGTGTACATGTTTGTGTCTATAATTTGTCTAGGGTATATAAAATATTTATATAATTTATTAAGGTATACTAGTGGTATTTAACACTTGTACTAACATGTGTTATGTGATATTACACTTAGGAGTTTATTTCTCCTAATAATATTTTATCTTTGATTAAAGATTTAATGTATAATTTAATGTCCATTTTGGACTATATATTTATGCAACAATATTATATAGTAGTTATTGCTCATGATTTAATTTAATCCTTATTAATTACGGTAGTAATTATTCGGGGTATTTCAGCCATCACCTTAGCACCTTTCCATTTAGGAAATAACACATTATGTGTGTGATTCAAACCCTCTAGCATAGCTTCCATATTAAGGAATCGAAGAGCATCCTCTACAAAATCCTTACCAATAATGTCCCAATCAGTATGCAGAAAGATACCTTTAATCCCATTTGGGGCACCTGATTTATGAGGGTGATGGTCTTTAAGAGCATCCTCCCTTATATATGGCTTAGTAATTGCAACAATCATATCACAATCCACTTTCCCTTACACACATGCAAATATGATGATTCACAACTGGATCAGTGTGAATCCATTGTCCTATTTCCATTTCCATCATCTAACAAAAAGAAACTTGTATTGCAATCTCCCTATTGAATCCAATCACAACAAGCTCTCTAAGCCTTCTACATCTCTTGTCAAGCAAGTAAAGAATGTAAACGGAAAGATACGTCTTTAATTCTATTCTTCATACCCCCGTCGTCCTGTTATTTGTATTTTAAGATAAATTTCATGAAAATGTCACTATATTTTTGGCTAATTCATGAAATGCCACAAAAAAGTCACGAAATGCCACTATATTTTGCAAAAGTCCATGAAATGCCACTATACCATTGATCAGAGGGAAAAACGACAAAAATACCCTATTAGTTAACAAAGTACTTTTAAAGTTCACAATATACCCCTAAGTGTTAAATATTCACCAAAATTCACAAAAAATCAAAATAATATAAAAATTTATAAAATTAATGTAAACATTTATAAAATTAATATAAAATTTATAAAATTCAAAGATTGAAAAAAATTAAATGATTTAAATACTATAAAATATTGAAAAAAATAAATATTTCTTTGGTTTTTTTAAATTATTCAATACCATAAAAAATAATATAGTTTTGAACACATAATTATGGCAATATTTTTACTAATTTATGATTAAGTACCATACATTTTTAAAAATTATTTTTCTATCAATTTAAATTATTTTATATGTTAAGATATAATTTAAAATTAAAATTATATTCTATATTGCATATAAATTTATGACATAATATTTTGTAGATAACAAAAGTATTATGTCATAAAGTTACTACAAAAAAGAATATAAATTTTTAAGTAATTTTTTCAATATTAGTTTAAAGTATAATTTACTTTGAATAAATTATTCAAATTGGTAGAAAAAAAAGATAATTGAAAAATGAATGGTACAAGTTATGGTAGTTAATTGATACAAATTAGTAGAAAGATTGAAATAAATTATGTTTTCAAAACTCTATATTTTGTCTTATGGTACTGAATAGTTTTAAAAAATCTAAAAAATATTTACTATTTTTCAGTTTTTAAAGATAATTTTCATATTTACCATATTTCAATTTTATGAATTAAAAAAATATAACAAAATATTAATTAATTTTTTAAATATTTATGATATTTTAATCTTTAATTTTATTTTCAATTTTTTAATTTTTTATATTGATATTATAAATTTTGTTAGTATTTTGTTTTTTTTTTAATTTTGATGAATTTTTTAACACTTAGGGGTATATTGTGAACTTTGTAAGTACTTTGTTAACTAGTAGGGGTATTTTTGTCATTTTTCCTTCTGGTCAATAGCTATAGTGGCATTTCATGAACTTTTGGAAAAATATAGTGACATTTCATGACTTTCTTTTTTTAGTGGCATTTCATTAATTAGTCAAAAATAAAGTGACATTTCATGAAATTTCCCTTACTTATATTGTTTGATATGTGGTAGTTAAAATCTAGACACCTTTTTATAGTGCAATATGCTACAAAAAAAATGTTAACACCAAACAAGTTTTGTATATTTTGTTACCGTAACTTCGTTGTCATTTTCTAGTAAACAAGCACTACTAGAATATAATTGTTTGGTAACAACAAAAAATCGTTACCAAAAATCATAATCGTTACTAATCTAATTTATTGTAACGACTTTTGTCGTTACATATCGTTACACGAGATGGCATAACCAAAGATCAATTTATTTATCGTAACGACTTTTATTCGTTACTAAAAGTTATATCCTTACTAAAAATATGATTTCGTAACATTTATATGTTACTATAGTCTTAATTTTTTTTAATCTTTAGTACTATCTTTGGTAACGAAAAACTTGTCACTAATAACAATTATGGTAACGAATTTAAGTCGTTGTCAGAACCTTTGTAACAAAAAATCTGATTTTTACTAGTGAAGTTTTCCCTATTTTTATATCATAATCAAGTTCAACACTCTTTTTAATATATAATGAATACATATTTGGTTTTATTTTAATATATTTGATATAAATTTCTAAAGTTGCTCTTTTAAAATTATGTATGTATAACGAATAAAATATAAGTCAATTAGAATTAATTCTTTATTTTATGGATCAGTTGTTATTTATTAATTTGTATAGTAATTATTGTACAATTTTTTAATTGAGATACTTAGGTGTATTTATTGAAATATGTCCACTAATTGAACTTTTGAAAAATAATACTCTCTCATTTTCTAGATAAATGATGTTTTAGTTCTAGGCACAAGAACTAAGAAGAAAAAATTGGATTGTTTTCCGCTTACTTTTCATTAAGAATTGGAATAATTTGAAAAGTATAGTTGTGAGATAAAAGATGAGGGATAGAATTGAAAAGTAGATGACCAAAGGACCTGAATATTTTATGTTTTGAAAATAGTGAAAGAACCTAAAAAATGATCTATTAAGAGCATGAGAGAGTATAATGGGCTTATTTAGTGTCATCTGTTTTGTCAACTGTGAGAATAAAGCAAAGGATAAATGATGAGACGGACACTGAATTGATGGCAAACACAGACATCTGTTTAGATTTGCAATCAAACCCATCTTGCTCATATAGAGATTTAGTACGTGGAGCCAATGAAACGGTAGAGAGAAAAGTATTATGTTGTGCATTTATTACTTTAGAGGACTGATGTATTTATAGGACTTATTACAAGGTGTTAGAACATTGTACAAATATCTACAATACAGAAATATCTAACATTTGGGCTAAACAACAGACAAATAGAGAGTTGGGCCTGGTCTGGTGTTTTATCCTCCCTCGAGCCCATAGTATGGGAGGTCAGACACATGTGGGATCGAAGTTGGAGAAATCTCTATCGGGGCGAGGGTTCGGTGTAAATGTTGGAGAGCTACGAATCACTGGGAACCGATCGATGCGAAGGCTGTCATTGTTGATTCGTTCACAGATGAAGAAATAATCAACGTCAATGTGCATGACTCGGGAGTGGAACACCGGATTTTTCTCCAATGTTGTCGCATCACAAGATTGGGGCTTTTTTCAATAAAGATGTGTAGCACTACTAAAAGTTTTTGTATCCACAAACAATCAGAGGTAGCAGTGGCGAAAGCCTTGAATTCAGCCTAAATAGTGGAGTGTGTGATGGTTCACTGCTTGCGGGAGCTCTAGGAGAGGAGAGAGTCACCGAGGTAGATGCAATAGCCGGTCGATGAGCGACGATCCGAGCAACTCCCGGCCCAGTCAGCGTCGGAGTAGATCTGAAGGGAGGAGAGAGGAGTGGCGGGGAAGAACAAGCCAAGGTGCAAGGTATGTTGTAAATATCTAAAAACTCGTTTTACGGATTTCCAGTGACATTCTCGAGGATGATGCATGTATTACGTGAGTCTATTGGTGGCAAATCTGATGCCTGGACGTGTAAAGGCCAGATATTGGAGGCTACTGACGGTGCTTCTTGATAAGCCTCAGACTTATCATGTTTTATAAGCTAGATTTGGAAGATTATTAGTTAAAATAAGGTTAAATAATTAGTATTTATATTATTTTATGTATAAAGTCCATTTTATATGTTCAGACTGGTTTTGTATGTTTTTCATGCAAGGAATAAAATTCTAACTTAAAGACGAGTTCTGCCGGGTATGATGCCGGATGTGTCACTCACGGCACCAATACGAAGAAAAGTAGCAGAATGTCGGACGCGGTGCTGGGTATCACATATCCGGCACAAGTAAAAAGTTACTTTGATTCGCCAAGAGTTAGCGGTTTATTACCGTTAATGGAATACCTGATGCCGGGTATGGTGCCGGACATCCCTTATCCGGCACAAGCCTCGGT